>BLBF01020206.1:0-56313 GCA_015471245.1 Laticauda colubrina | reverse complement strand
ATACAGAACACCCCTCCCTCCTTAGTTCAGTCCTACGTGGTGACGTAGTCTCGCAGGTAGGTGGGGCTTTTTAGGACTCGACTTGACCTGCGCGGTTCATTTTCAGTGAAGACTTCGACCGGTTCGGATGGGGCTGCTGTGTCGTCCGTCCTTCTCTCTGGAACCGTCTGGAAGGGTGAGTCAGCCATTTTACCGCCGCCTGAGTTTCTTAGGCCGGCGGTTCTGCCGCTCCCTCCCGTTTCCTCGGGGCAGGTCGAGCTGGCTTGGCTGGCCCCTTCCGAAGGTCTCTTTCCGTGGGTCTCTTCAAACGGTGAGTCTTTTGTTGGCTCTTTTTGGTCGTATTGAATGTTAGTTTTATTTTTAAATAGTTCTTTATTCGTTTCTCGCCTTTCCCCCCCCACCTCGGTTTGCATTTCGCTGTGTTTTTTTGTGAATGTTTGTAAGTCCGCGGTTCTTTCCATAATTCGAGATCGAAGCTGGTCTATATGCCGCTTCCATTCCCTTCCATCGTCTAATTTTACTCGGTAGGATTTGAGGCCTGTAATCTGGATAATTTGCCCGGGTAGCCATACCGGGTCCCCGGAGAAATTTTTTGCGTAAACTAAATTGTCTGTTTCGAATTGTCTGAACCGTGTTGAGGAGTCAGGGGGGTTTTCTGGGGTGAAATTTGGGTGTAACCTATCCAGGTGAGATCTTAATTTTCGCCCCATGAGTAGTTCTGCTGGTGATTTATTTGTGATAGTACTGGGTGTTATGTGCTGGAGTGTGAGCAACCGGTTTACTTTTTGTTGGATATCTCCAGCGTCCATTCGTTCTAACCCTTCTTTTGTAAATCGGACCATTCTCTCAGCCCTGCCGTTTGCAGCCGGGTGAGCCGGCGCGGTTAGTGCATGTCTTATACCTAGGGAGGCTAGGTATTGCTCAAATGGTATGCTGGTTAGCTGTGGCCCATTATCTGAGACGAGAATGTCTGGTATGCCATGGGTGGCAAACAGGCTGTCTAGTTGCTTTATTACAGCTTCTGTTGTCGTTGATGGCATGATTTTTACTTCAAGCCAATTGGAATAGGCATCAAGGACAATCAGAAAAGTATGCCCCTTGGTAGGCCCCGCGAAGTCAATGTGTATTCTTGACCACGGTCCTCGAGGGGTTTCCCAGTCCTTAACAGGTGCCTTTGGTGGGGATGGTCTAATTGCCTGGCATTTGTGGCATGAGCTTACCCAATACTCTATGTCCTTATCAATACCCGGCCACCACACATAACTTCTGGCGAGGCTTTTCATCTTAACCATTCCGGGGTGCCCTTCATGTAAAAGCCTAAGAACCCTGGGCTGCAGTTTAGCAGGGATTACTACCCGATCACCCCACAACAAACACCCCTTTTGGATGGAAAGTTAAGTCTGTCTAGACCGGAAAGGTTTGGAATTTTCAGTTTTTTGATTCTCCGGCCAGCCTTTACCTACCCAGCTAAGAACGCGGGCAGTCAATGAGTCTTTCGTGGTGGCTCTGGCGACATCATACGCTGATATGGGTAGATCGGGGCATGTCTCGATTTGTAGCGTTGTCAACGCTGGTGCCGGGTCTGCGTCGGTTGTTGGCAAAGGCGCTCTGCTCAAAGCGTCCGCATGGGAAATTTGTTTCCCTGGTCGGTGTGTCAGAGTGTAGGAATAAGCCGCCAGGAACTCTGACCATCTCGTCATTCTCGGTGACAGTATGTTAGGTGTTGGCTTGTTTCCCGCCAAAATCCCCATTAACGGCTTGTGATCCGTTATGATTCGAAAAGTCCTCCCATATAAATATTCGTGGAAATGTTTTACTCCAGCGACAATTGCTAGAGCTTCCCTGTCCAATTGGCTATAATTCCGCTCGGTTTTTGATAGAGTCCTAGAATAATATGCGACGGGTGCTTCTCTGCCATCCGGTAGTTGGTGGCTCAGGACGGCACCTACTCCATATGGTGAAGCATCGCAGGTCACTGTTAATGGCAGAGTGTCGCTAAATTGGATGAGAACGTTTGTTGATGTTAGCAGTCTTTTAATATTTTGGAAGGCTTTTTTTTCTTTGTAACCCCAAGTCCAAGTTGCCTTTTTGTCTAGCAGGCGGTGTAGCGGTTCTGCTATAGTGGCTTTGTTTGGCAGGAATACATTATAGAAATTAATTAATCCTAAGAACGCTTGTAGTTCTGTTTTATTTCTAGGTTCAGGAGCGTCATTTATCGCCTTAACTTTTTTATCTGTGGGGTGGATGCCCTCTCCGTCTATTGAGTAGCCCAGAAATTCGACGTTGTTTTTAACTAGACAGCACTTCTCTCTTTTAACCTTGAGGCCAGATTCTCTAAACTTAGTCAGAACCTTTTTTAGTCTGTTCCTTAATTGTGTTTCATCTCTGGCCGAGATTAGGACGTCGTCGAAATAGGGAACGACTCCTTGTATGCCATTTAGAAGGCGTTCCATTAGACTCTGGAAGACGCCAGGGGCTACGCTTACTCCAAATTGGAGTCGGTGGCATTTGAATGCGCCCTTATGGGAGACAATAGTCTGCGCTTGTGCTGTTTCTGGGTCTACTGGGAGTTGTTGATAGGCTTGTGCCAAGTCGAGTTTGGCGAAAACTTTGCCATTTCCCAGGGAATGAAGCAAATGCTGAACTACTGGCACCGGGTATGCGCTTGGTTGTAATGCGTGGTTCAGGGTAGCCTTATAGTCACCACAGATTCTGATGGACCCGTCTGGTTTAATGGGTGTGACGATAGGCGTTTCCCACTTGGCATGGTCCACAGGTTCTAAAACCCCTTGGGCTACTAATTTGTCCAGCTGTTCCTCTATTTTTGCCTTTAGTGCAAAAGGAACTCGCCTGGCTTTTATTCTTCGTGGGGCTATTTGGGGGTTTAAATTGAAAGAAATGGGGTTTCCCCGGTACTTGCCCAGTGATCCGTCAAAAACGTCCTGGAATTCTCGGACGAGGTCGTCTTCCCAGCCGGTTGTAGTCACTCGATCGACCCCGGTCATCCCGATGCCCAATGGCGCGAACCACTCGATGCCCAGGAGGCTTGGTCTGTCTTGGTTGACTATGGTCAGTGGAAGCACCTTGATGTGATTTTTGTAGGCGACTTGAAAATGTCCCTTGCCCATCACAGGGATTTGGTTTCCCTGATAGTCTTTGAGGGTTAGGTGCTGCTTCATCAAGTCTTTGGTCTTGATACCTGGGACTAACTGTTTAATTGTGTCCCATGATACCATGGAGAGGAAGGACCCCGAGTCCACTTCCATCTTGCAGTGTTTTCCCTCGATTTCTACAACGATTTTAATTTTTCTTCCACTTTCCGTCTGGGAGCTCTGGATAATGACAGTTTGGTGTGTATTGGCTCGCTTTTCTTGTTGCCATTTTCTTTCGGCTCGATTGGGCTCGGCTCGTGTTGGGGAATTTCTGCGTCTCGTCGGGCTGTAAGATTTTTTGTTTCTGCAGACCTTCTCGATGTGCCCTCTTTTTTTGCAATGTCGGCAGATGGCATCGAGGAATCTGCATTCGGCTCGTGGATGGTTTCCTCCGCAGCCAGCGCATTCCCACCACTTTCTCCTTTCACGCTCTTTTTTGTTTGTGAGCAAATGGTGGACCTCGTCGTCCTCTTCGCTCGATTCGTTTGTTTCGCCCGACTCTTCATAATGGGTCGTGGTGGCAGGATGCTTTCTCTCTTTGGCTGGTGTTTCATCGCTGTGTGTGTTCATCTTCTTAAGGGCCACTGCAGATTTTTTCGCAGCTTCAGCGGCTGTGGCTTCCGCAATGGCTTCGGTAACGGTGATGTTGGGCTTGTTGAGCATTTTACTCTGTGCGGTTGAGTCTCTCAGGCCCAACACCACACGATCTCTCATTGCCTCGTCTATGTTTGAGAATTCACACTCACCCCCTATTTGTCTGAGTGCAGCGACGAAGTCGGCGACGGTTTCTCCCTCTCTCTGGTCTCTTTGGTAGAATTCATGTCGCTTTATTAAATTAGACACCATTGGAGCGTAGTGTGCTTTGAGGAGTCTCTGTAATTCTGTCCACGTTAATTGTTTAACGTCCCGAGGCTTAGCGAGGGCTTTTGCCATTTTAAACACGGTTGTTCCGCAGTGCGTCAGGAACACGGCTCTCTTTCGTTGTTCGGAAATGCCTTCCATTTCATTGCTCTCCAAGTACATTTGGAAGCGATCAGCATAGGAATCCCAATCCTCTTCGTTGGGATTGAAGGGTGCGGGCGGTGCGTTGTTTCCAGACATCTTGGTTGCAGTCTGGGCTTCTTATCACCACGTGCAGGTTTGTTCCATTCAGGACGATCCCATCCTCGTCGCCAGTGTTTTGTTCGGAAAACACACGAGGTAGACCGGGTTCCAACAACAAATACTTTTATTATAACCAGTCAGTAACGGAACGCCGGCTGAAGCCGGGGCCAGCCCTTTTATACAGGCTGGCTTGCCTGCTTGCAGCCAATGGCAGTTATTTGGATTTGCCGCCTTTTTGGCAGCTCTTTGGATTGGTTCCTAGTGAACCAATCCACTGTTCTTTTCCTTAGCCAATCAGAATGGTAGATTTGGAGTCATCCACTTTACATACAGAACACTAAACACTAAATGAATTTATGAAATCATAGAGGTCTTCTTTTTAGCTATATTCATTTGTATTCAGAACTCAATGAGCCCTTCCTAATAGATGCTCAAGTTATTACACTCTGTTGAAGATATCATTTGATCCACACAGGAAGGACACAAATTCTAACATTCTTTGTGTAAACCTACATGCCTTTGGTGACTAAAATTAATGATGGGTGAGCTTCCCTTGGTTCAAATCAGATTAGCCTGAAAATAAGCTTATATATTTGCAAATGGAGGAAGAGGAGGAGGAGGAGGAGGAGGAGGAGGAGGAGGAGGGGGAGGAGGAGGAGGAGGAGGAGGAGGAGGAGGAGGAGGAGGAGGAGGAAAGGGAAAGGAAGGGAAAGGGAAAGGGAAAGGGAAAGGGAAAGGGGGAGAAAGAGAGCAAAAACAAAAGTTTGGCTTGTTTCTTTGCCAATTTCTTAATCAAAGTAAGAATTGATAATCTCTCTTCTATCACCAAATTGCCTACCTAACATGCTCACTATTTTTTTTTCCTATTCCACATGCTCACTAATTACACCTTCAAAAATGGGAAAGATAGTTCTCAACTGCCTGTCTGGCTGATTAGTAGTAGTTATACCAGTAATTGTGTTATTTAACATACGGCTACAACTAAAAGTATAAATGAAATTTCCCATCTCTGGCCTAAAATGATACAGAACATTCTGCATGATCAGAATTTCACCTCATCATTCCCATTGTGTGTGTGTGTGTGTGTGTGTGTGTGTGTGTGTGTGTATCAACACATGTAGCATGTCTCTACAGTATATATTAAGATGGTTATTACTCGGGTATATCTCTGTTCTTATAATATACATTTACAGTTATTACATTCATAAAAATTTCTCTGATATATCTCAAAGACTTGAATAAGTTTTAAAAGCAAATTGAGGTCCACCAACATCCACAGCACTTTATTCCATTGTTGAAAATTTATTGTTATTAGGAAATTATTCCTGGTATCGATTGAAAGGAGCTTCCGTGTAATTTGAAAATGTGGCTTCTTATCTTGCCTTCTTATCACATTAAAGAATACCCATCCTGTATATAATGGCCTTTTAGTTTCTTAAACAATGATCATGTTTCCCTGCATTCTCATTTTCTGTAGGCTAAACATACCCAATGATTTCTCTTTTTTCCTTTTTTGGGACTTTATTATTTTGATTTATTTTGTCTAGACATACTTCGTTGTTCAATGTACCTTATAAAAGATGGTGTTTAGAACTGTGTGCAATATTCTAGGTTAAATCTGACCAATTTAATTAATTACTAACAGGTCTGGTTTTCTAACTGACCATCCTGTATTGCCTTGCTATATGATGTTTTGTTCCAAAGGAAGATGTGAACATTCAGATTGATTTGTAGATGCAACCATGATTTTCAATCAATCAGAATAAAGCTGGAAGGGACCTTGAATATCCAATACCATTTCAGCAAGTGACTGTCCAGGCTCTTCTTTAAATCCTCCAGTATTGGAGCACCCACAATTTCTGAAGGCAAGCTGTTTCATCTTCAAGGTAAATTCATTAAGATACCTTTTACTCTGCAGAATTTGTAATGATGGTGGACATTTTATATTACAGTATTTAGTGAGCAGCATGCAAACAGTCTCAATGAAGTGTCTATGATAAGAATGTGGACGTTTAAAGTTCTCAGGAGAAACATTCACAGAGATCCAAACTTAAATGCTCTTTGCTTAAGACAATTTTTGTTGCTGCTACAGAAAAAAAGACAATCTTTTTATATGGCTAAGTAATCATTACAGACTTTTTTAAATGTAAGAGGCAGGAGCTGCTACAATACCTACCTTGGCAAAGGTTGTTTCTGACATCTGTAGCAGGCTTGGAAAGAAAGGTGATAAGACGATGCAATAGGAGGTGACTTTTCAGCTTTTCACCTTCAATAATAGCAAGTTTTATTAAGCCTCTGGGGGTTTGGCAACAAGAATAATACTTGTGAATCTGAATCATGAACCTCTCCCACTAAATAAATGAAAGTCTGCACGTTCAGGTAATCAGAAAACTTTATATAAAAAAAAAAAGCCCTGGTGTGGGTGTATATGTGACAAAGAAAGAGAGAACGCATCACAAATTCTGGCATTCTAATAATGATCCCTTGAAATGAAGTCTTTTCATTCATTTTCCTATAGAATCATGTCACTGAACAGGGCAGAATAAGTTATAGGCTACATTTTGTTCAGCATAAGAAATGAATTTTGATAATGTCTTATATAAAACAAGAAATCAGCTGACATTCTCATCTTATTATAGCTGTTGATATGTCCTTCATTTATTATTTAAGAATATCTGTTGATCGCTGGTACCTAGAGACTGGGCTGTTTACAAGTCAAAAACAAGACGAAAGCAGTAACAAAAATACAGAAATAAATTAATCTAATAATAATCACTTATTAAGTTTATATGCTGCCCAGCTGCCAGTAGCACTAAGTATATATTGGATAGAACCACTATAAGTGGACAGAACTAGTATAAGAACTTGTATAAGAACATGTGGAAAGGTCTAAGTGCTTTGTGGAATATTAGAAGGAAAGGGAGGATAAGTGAATGTTTAGGGCATTAGGGATTTTAAACATATTTTAAGACATTCATATCAGATGAGCAAGATGTACCTGATGTGTCCTAGGTGCTACACCATGCAGGATGATAGCAGTACCTTGGAAAGTGAATAGGCTGTTTATGTCCTACATAAGGCCCTACATAATTCTGGGAGGAATTCCTAATCCTAATGTCAAGACCCAAGCAAATAAGAACAACTTTGTGTTTCTGTGTTTCTGTAATCTATGTGTGTTCATCTAGTGCTCACTCCTGTGGACATTTTGCCTCACCAATCCTTCCCAAGAAGAGTCTGGGTAAAATATGTAGATTTAGTAAGCTTGGAGAATCATTGATACTTTTCCATGCAAATTTGAATGGGAACTTAAACATGAATACTTAGTTGTTTCCACTTTGGTTTTTGTATACCATCCAGGAGTGAGACAAGGCTGTATACTCTCTCCATATTTATTCAATAAACACGCTGAATATATATTGAGGGAAGCTGAATTAGCAGAAGATGAGAATTGTTTTAAAACTGGAAGAATGCACATCAAGAACTTTCCTATGCTGAAGACACTAAAAATGTGAAGGGTCTTCAAACTCTAGCAATAAAAGTCAAAGAGCTTATTGAAAAAAAATGAGACTAAATTTTAATATCATGAAGACCAAACTGAATACAACAGATTACAAAATTACCAACCTTAAAGATGACAATAGAGATACTAAAATTGTGGAAAAAAATCTGTCTCTTGGGATTAGCTATCAACAATAAGCGATTCAAGAAATATGTACTGACTAACACTTGATATAGTAGAAATTAAGCGCCCAAAAAATGTATTTAAATACCTTGATGTATTTATACCTACAAAGATAAGTAACTGTCTATGAAAGACCTGCTTTACAGTGGTGGAAGTGGTTTGCATTTATCCTGAATAAATTACAGTCCCAAGTCAACTGTCTCTTTTTTTATTCAGATTCCTTGCCAAGAAGAATTGTCAAGAGATAGATCTATGTATTTGTTTTCCTCACAGATATTGTTGCTTTTAACAAGCTATATCTTTAGGACCACAAGGGAAAATTTAATGAGTAATTGGAAATGAAGACAATTTGCTCATGTACATGAATAGAATTTGCTGTTGAGGCACCCACTAGAAAAGTATATCCAACTCTAATATTAATTTCATTTTATAAAACCAGCATTGATGTCAATGACATTGAGACATACCACATTACAGCTTTGTAATTCACTAGACTGCATTTGTAAACACAATCTGACAAGATTCTGCTTATTATTTATTGTGTTTCTAAAAATTGAATCCTATGTATTTTACCCCCAGTTGTTCTATTCCGTGTAGTTCCTAAGATTAGCCAAGGAATTTACATTTCTTGGCTAAATTGGCAGAAAATATTTTAATGCACATTATTTCATATTTAATATTTCTCATATAGTTACTTAATATCAGTTGGTAATTAAATGCCATCCCCATTCAAGGTTCATCTACATGCTTCCCTTTCCTCAAATTTTGCTTGCAGAATTAATAGTTATGAATATACAAAAGGGCCCATCCATGACACCAGAATGTCCCAGGTGCTATAGCCTTGCCAGGAATTACCACAATTTGTGACTTATTTATTAGAACCTGTAAATAGCTGAGAAAATGGATAGTTATTTTTTTCATAAAAAGCTTGAAATAAGGAAGCCCATTCTATCGTGCTATTTTTCTTTCATTAATGCACTGAATTAAGTAGGTAGGTAGAACCTCCTTTTCCTTTTCACATGTGCTTTAATTAGCTTTAAGAGATTATTTAAGAAAAAGCATTATGAAAACCTGATTGCATCTGGAATATTTTACCTAATTTAGTTTTCTCAGCTAGTAACTTTCACAATTTCTCACTGTGGACCTCTTCTTCATATATTTAAGAGAGCTTCATATATTTAAGAGAGCTTAAGTTCCTAAGAGAGCTTGCATGAGTGCATTAATGTACCTATTGTCCCTGTCACATTTTAGTTTTTTTCATTTTGTTCGTTCACATCTGTAATTTTTGCTTGACAAATAAACAAATTTTAAAAAACCTGTCCCTACTGAGCAGAAGCTAATTAGCTAGAAATAGATGTAGGGTTCCCACCAAAGATTTCCTTGTACGTACTATTTAATTACTTTTATTTATTTACTAAATGTGACTATTCTTCTAATACACTATATCTGGTTTACAGGGGTAGGCTTCAAAATTTTTTAGCAAGGGGCTCTCTGCCCTAATGACTGGTTAGGTGGGCATGGCTGTGTGGGCATGGCTAGGTGGTCATATGATCAGATGGTCATGTGATCAGATGGTCATGTGATTGGGTGGGCATGGCTAGGTGCCCATGTGACTGGGTGACTGTGGCCAACTTGACATTGCTTCTTTGCCCTAATTACCTAAAAAAATGATATATACCAAAAAGCTGCTTATTATTTCGTGCATTTAATACTTAAATAAAAGACTGGGTGAAACCAGGCTTAATAGCAGTAACTGTGAGAGGGATCTTGGAGCCTTAGTAGACAACCAGCTAATATGAATCAGCAGTGTGCAGAGGCAGCCAAAAAGTCAATGCAATCCTAAATTGCATTAACAGAGGGATAAAATCAAGATCAGGTGAGGTACTAACACCACTCTATAAATTAAAACCCCAGTAAGACCACACCTAGAGTATTGTTTTGGTCACCACATTGTAAAAAAGATGTTAAGACTCTGGGAAAAGTGCAGAGGAGAGCAACCAGGATACTGGAGACTAAAATAAGTGAAGAGAAGGACCAGGGGAGATATAATAGCAGTGTTCGAATATTTGAGGGGCTTGCCTTCAGAAGTTGTGGGAGCTTCATCACTGGAGGCTTTCAAGAAGAGACTGGACTGCCATTTGTCACAAATGGTGTAGGGTCTCCTGTTTCGGTGATGGGTTGGACTAGATTACCTCCAAGGTCCCTTTCAATTCTGTTAATCTGTTAAATCTAACAAAAACTGGTAAAGTTTTTGCCACTACTTAGTAAAAGTATTTAAAACTAAAAGCCCATTATGGTAGTTTTGCAAGAAGAAAAGGCTGGCTCAGTCTGTGATGATGGCCCATTAAATGTTGAGCCCTGGCTTGGGGGGAATGCAGCAGGTGAAGTAGCACCTCAGCAATGGCGGCACTGGTGACAAAGGTGGCAATGGAGTGGTGGCAATGTTGGCAGGGGATGCAAGGACCAGCTCTCCACTGCTGCCCATCAGCTGTTCTAAACCTGCTCTTCATTGCTCCACCCTGAGTTCAGCTGCTGCCGCTGCTGTTACCAGTAGCCACAAATAGGGGTCACTGTGCAGAGCTCATATTGGGCTGCACAAGACATTGGAAAGCTCTTGGAGTCAGCAACAGAAGCAGCAGAAGCAAACGGCCAAGCCGGGCCAATGTATGTCATGTCACATGTCTTCCTGAGTGACCAAGGCAAGCATGTGCAGCCCGAGGACCGGAGGAAGCATCCATGCCCAGCAAGAGAGGAACTTATCTCCATCTCAAGGTACAATCCTGTCACATTCATTCCCCACACCATAGTCCCCACCCTGAGCCTCTGGCCAAATGCAGCAAGCCTGAGAGTCAGCCTTTGGAGACTGCACCCCCAAGCCTCCAAACTCGTGCATCCCCACCCCACGGGAGCAGCAACTTACCTAAAGCCCATGTCACACTGAACCAATGGATGCAAAGAGGATGTAAAACGGACAAAAAAAGCTTGCCATCCGTTGGAAAACGTGATACATCCGTTGTGTACTCACTGTGTACGTGTTTCATACACTCTATCCGTAAAACATCCATCTGCTGCTATTTCATCTGCTCAAAAAGTTTTGAGCTGCACAAAACTTTTTGAGTGGATGAACTTTCCACCACGTACGATCTACATCTGCGACACATACGGGCAACAAATGTTCTACGTCCGTTGTCATCCATTACACATCCGATGTATCCTCTCAGCATCCTCTGGACATCTGTGCAACTTACATCCGCTGCAGTGGAAAGCGGAAAGAGGGAGGAAGGATGTAAGCGGATGCATCTTGTATATAAAGCAGTAAAACGGAGAAAATGTTCGTATATGGGACGTATCTCAGATATTTAGGATGTCTGGAGGATGTCTAGAGCATGTGGAAGGACACCTAGCAGAAAACTGACATTTCCTATAAAAAGGGGGAGGAAATCACCTGGATCTCAGTATCAATCCAGCAGCCGTGGTGTGCAGTCCTCTTCAGCCTTGCTCTTGCTCTTCCACATCATCCATTGATTTCCACCATGGATCATCACACACTCCTTTTGGTAGCCGCCACAATTCAACACCAGAACCAAGCCCTCTTCAGACTGTTTCACCTTTTCTACGCAAAGAGAAGGAGACGTCCAAGAACTGTGTGGGTCCGATGATGGATCGGGAGAAGAGTGGAGTTTGGACTGTATGAAAAGCTGATGGTGGAGCTGAGGAATGAAGACACTCATGCATTCCAGCACTTCATGAGGATGCCACCAGCCATGTTTGACGAAGTTGTGGAGCGTCTGAGACCCAGGTTGACCAAGGCAAACACCAACTTCCATCCCAGCCTGGACCCTGGACTGAAGGTGGCACTGACTCTGCGCCACCTGGCCACTGGGACCACGTACAGAAACATGCAGTATGCCTGGAGGGTGCCACACAACACCAACAGCATTGTGGTCAGAGAAGTGGTGCAGGCTATCATCGAAGAATACGTGGAGGAGCTCCTCCAATGCCCCATCACTGAAGAAGGCTGGAGGAAAGTTGCACAGCAGTGGTATCAGAGGTAGAACTTTCCCCATACCGTTGGAGCCATAGATGGGAAGCACGTGGCCTGCAAAGCTCCACCCAACTCAGGGTCCAATTATTTCAACTACAAGGGCTTCATCAATACCAGTGACCTCAAGGGTGGGCAGGAACGCAACCTCATCATAGGTTTCCCAGATCCAGAGCCCCTACCCAACAACGCACAAGATGTGCCCTACTTCATCATGGGTGATGATGCCTTCTCCCTCAGAACCTACCTCATGAAGCCCTACACTTCCAGAAACCTCACCCGTGAAGGCTGTCCAGGGCAAGACAGGTGGTGGAGAACGCCTTTGGCCTCCTGGCCAGCAGGTTCCAGGTACTTCTCACCACCATGCAGCATCACCCATAGACCATAAGGAGCATTGTGGAAGCTTGCTGCATCCTGCACAATCTCATGCGCACCCGCTACCTAGTGTTGCAGAACAGGCTTGTGGACTGTCAACAAAGGAATGGGGGCATGGAGCCTGGTGAATGGAGGCAAGGACAAAACCTGATAGACACTATGGATGTGCAAGGCCCCAACAGAGCTTCATGTGGAGGGAAGAAGCAGTGCAACCTCCTGAGACACTGGTGCAACTCCCCAGCTGGAACAGTGGAGTGGCAAGACAGGATGGTAGATGCTTAATGGATGCTTCCTTGAGCCTGTCTCATCACACTGATGAGATTGTGCCATGTATGTTGAGTGGCCTTACAATGAATAGGGCATTAATAAAGAGTTTTGTTTATGTTGAAATGTGTGGATCAATTATTAAATTGTTATTGATAATATAGGGCCATATGTGTGGCAGCTGGGAGGGTGGACCATACAGTCCCACTATGCTTGCACTGGAGGTTTATCTATCCCACAACGATCCTAACCCATCCCACAAGTATCCTTCCCATCCCACAGCTATCCTTACTCATCCCACAACTATCCTTATCCCACAGCTATCCTTACCCATCCCACAGCTATCCATCCCACAGCTATCAATCCCACAGCTATCCTTACCAATCCCACAAGCATGCAAAGGCTTAACCCTTTTTCAAAGTTTTCCCCAACACTTTATTAAGTAAAAAAAATGAACTAAGTGTGTGAAGGAAAGATAACCTTTATTAATAACAAACTGTATGACTTTATTAAAAAGCAAAATGACCCAAGTAAAGTGTCTTTAAGCAAAGATAAGGTGAACAGGTAACAACTCAGTCTCTGACACTCTTTTCAGTCACTCTGAGGCATGCCCATGGTCTCAGATGTAAAGGGGCCAGGGACTTTGGAGGTGGCTGTTGCTGGAGTGCTGGTCTGAGGCGCCATTGGGGTGCCTGGCCCCGAGAGTACAACAGGAGATGGTGTGTGCAGGAAGCTCTCAGAGAGCTGACTCAGTCCCATGAGGTTGAGAGGCACTTCCTCAAGTACCTGGAATGTGAGGCCCAACACTGATAACAGATGTTCTGAGGAAGGGCTTGGCTGTGGGGTGGAGGAAGGAGGAGTGTAGTGGGGCTGTCTAGTCTGCAGCTGGGTCAGCTGAGGCATCTGTGGCGTCTGTGGCGTCCGATGAACCTGGGTGTAGACTGGGAAGGGCTGCCTCTGCTGTGGGAAGTCCTGGTAGTGGAAGGCTTGGTAGGCGAGGGGCTGCTGAAATCTGTGGAAGGGCTGTGACATAGCCTGGGGTGGAGGAGCAGACCTGGAGTGTGCAGCAGCAGGTTCATTTGGGCCTGGAGGGTGGTGCAGAAGAGCTGTGATCCTCTCCTTCATCGCCTGGTACTGGGCCTCGGGCATGTCCATGAGGGTCTGACTCACGTACGTGATGAAGGGCTTGCGGTTATAGGATGGTATGTTGAAGTGGACCAGCTGGGAGAGGAGATCTGTGCTGGCTTTTATTGTGTCTCTGATCTCCAAGATGACAGTGTGGCTCTTTTCCTCCGGTCTGCCTCTCTGCCTGCTTTCTGTGGAGGTGGGGCTGGAGGTGGGTGTGGGTTGGTCTCTGGTGGCTGCTTCTTCTTGCTCCATCCGAGACAGGGGATCCTCCATGTCCTCTGGCATGGGGAGTGCAGCTGTCAGGGGGGTCTCGGCCGTTGGGCCCTCCAAAGACATCTGCCTGGACACGGTAGCTGTCTCCTGGCTGGAAGAGGAGTGGCTCTCTGTGGGCTGTCTGAGGGAGAGGGTTGATAGAGGGGCTGCTCCTCGGGGGGGCGGATCTCACCCTCCAGGAAGCTGCACCTGGCCATGACATAGGTCTCCCGGTCAGTGAGCTTGAAAGCGGCCTGCCCGGATCTCTTCAGGTGCAGCTTGCCATACCAGGTGTGCATATGCTTCCACTACCCCAGGAGGACATCTGAAGTGTAGCCAAGGCTCTCTGCCTTCTCTCTCCATGCTGCTTGCTTCCACTTGGTGTTGCGATAGAGCCTGTGGCTCTTTCTCCACAGGTACTCTTTCTCCCTCAGCCATTCCAGCACCTCCTCCTCATGGTCTTCGGAAATGACGTACTGTTTCCTCTCCACCTTCTCCTTGCCTTGCTTCTTCCTCCCTCTGGCAGGGGCTTCAGGGCCTTCAGCAGCAGGGCTTTGAGGGCCTTGGGGCTGGTCCACCACAGCAGCAGCAGCAGGAGAAGCACCAGCAGCACCAGCAGCAGCAGCACCATCAGGAGAAGCACTAGCACCAGCAGCAGCAACACCACCATCAGCACCAGCAGGAGAAGCACCACCAGCAGCAACACCAGAAGCACCAGCACCAGCAGCACCAGCACCAGCAGCTTCAGAGTCAGCGCCAGGGGGTGGGATGGTCGTTCTGTCCTTCTTGCCAGGGCTGGCAGGAGTAGGCACAGGCTTCCTCTTCTTCCCCATGGTGTTCTCTCAAGATGTCTCTGGCAACAGGTCTTTCCTCTGAATGGTGACCTGCTTGCGAGCTGTATCTTTTTATATCCATGGAGCTTATGCAATTCCTCCACTCCGCAAGCGCAGTGAATGCTTTGCATCCACTACGCATCCGCTATGCATCCTATAGGCATCTGTGATGCATCCGCGTCATCCGCTACGCATCCGCTACGCATCCGCTATGCATCCGCTACGCATCCGCTATGCATCCGCTACGCATCCGCTTCACTGTTCTCCCCCGGAAGCCCTGCGGATGTATCATCCGCTTCCATCCACTTCCATCTGCTAGGCTTCCTACGAACATCCGCTTTACATCCCTGCTACATCCTCTCCACATCCATTTCTTTCTGTTGTTGTCTGCTCTGTTTATGCAAATTTGGGGCACTTTTGAGAGCGGATAACAATGGATGGAAAATTTGCTCATCCGCTGTGTCCTTTTTACATATGTTTTGCATCCGTCTGCCAGTGTGACCTAGCCTTAAGGAGCAAGAAAGCCAGAGCTGGGCCACACGGAACTGGGCTGGCAAAGGCTGGCAAGCAAGCGAGGGGACCAGATGCAAGTGGCCAAAGGAGACAAGGTGATGAGAATGGGTGGATCTATAAAGTGGGGTGTGGCAAGGTTGGGTGGAGCGGGCTGGGATTGGACAGAGTGGGGCAGGGCCAGCCAGGAGTGGGATTTGGGGTTTCATAGAGTCTTAGCTAGGGAATCGCCTGAGCCCCTGCGAATCCCCAGCAGCCCACCCGTGCTGGTTTATTTAACAACTTTGCTCACAATAATTATTTTTAATGTATTCCAGGTGCTGGAATCTTTTTAAGCTTTTAGACTCACTGAAACTATCTTGAGTCTTCTATACTACTGTCTTGGGAACTTGACAAATATACTCTTCAATTTCTTCATGCCTTGATGTATTTTTTTATGCAAGCAATTCAAGTTTCATTCAACTGAAGATAATTGTCAAGGTATTTTGGTGCCTTTTATGAATAGAAGTATTCTAGTTTACTGACTGTCAAACCATCATTATATGCACAAAGCAATCTCATTTCAAAATGGGCTCCTGTATTGTCTGTAATTTATAGTTTATGTAAGGAAAGAATGAAGCCTGGATATGAACACTGGATATTCACACTGGATATTCACAACCATTTATAGAACTTATAGAAAATAATTCATCAAACAAAAATTACAAATTCAAACTTTCTGGGATTATTCCTGATCACATGTTATTCTATTGTCAACTGATTGGTTCAGGAAATGCCAGTAGAATAGATTAGGATGTAAATTACAGAACATAGCAATAGATCATATATTTAAAAGATATGCACAATCTCTTGTGAATTTTTCAATACATTATTCTTAATAAGTGGCAGGAAAAAAAATCCTTCATTCCAAAGGAGAAAAGCATTTTTTGAAAGTATGGTTCCAGCTTTGGTATACCATTATTTAAATAGTAAAAATGGACTTGTTTGAAGTAAGAAGTTGTTTTATCATATAAACCAAGCTGGAAAGAAAGTGATATCACGGGTAATGAGAACCATTCTCCTAGTTTGCAATGTCAGATAGACAGCAAAATGTGCAATTCCTGGTTGTGTACCTTTTCTCTGAATTGATTTTTTATTGTGTTTTGGAAAAAAGAAAACATAACCTTTTATTTCTGTACAACACAAACTATACAACATTCATTTCCTTGATTTGTCCCAATGAAAATTGATGGCCAACATTTTGTAACTGCAGCTTAATGAATTTGCTAATGGGAAGTATGAGCTTTTTAGTGGGAAATTATTGACCAACATATGCTTAGACAACTCAATTTTCTTTGCTTTGTCAGACAAAGCTCCCTGCTGAAGATTAAATGGGGAGAAGTAACTCAGAATTTATAGTTCCATACAGGAGTCTATAATTCCTGCACAAGATGATAAGCTACAATGTTTGTTTTTTTTACAGCAGTGTCCTAGAGACTCATCTGCTAGAGTTCTTCCTTTGGCAGAAATTGATTAGTTCATAGGAAGTTGTTATTATTTTTCATTTATTCATTTAACATGAAACTCAGTCAACTGAACATTTTAAAATGTATCACAAATATCATTGACTGGCACTGATGGTTGATATAGGTTGGTGCCAGCATTCTAGGTATCAACCAAGTATCTTTTTAAAATGTACAATGTTCCAAATAGTATGGTTTTTTGGCAGTTCCACTGGTGTTATTGCAAGAAGTTGCAATTTCTTGATGTATTTGGTAAAATTGTTGGACAGGTTACCAAATGCCCCCATGACAATGATATCACTGTTACATGTTTCATCCATAATGAAGTAGTTTCTATGGCCAGGTCACAATATTTTGTGATTTTTTCCAACTCTTTTTCTTTGACTCTGGCATCTCCCAGTATAGGGATATCAATAAATCGTATGCTTTGTATTTCAAGAACTGTGATATCTGGCATGTTGTGTTTCAGATGACAATCTACCTGTATTTGATAGTCCTACAAGATCGTCACTGTCTCATTTTCAACAACTTTTTCCATTGTATATTCCCATGACTTTTCGGATACAGGTAAGTTGTGTTTTTACATAATGATCAGTGGATTTATTTAGCAACTTTATTATTATCATTATCATATTGTTATAATAATATTATATTATAATAATAATATAATAAACAAGAATCTAAGAGTATTGCAATTGTTTAAATGGGAAATGACTAGGTCATGAGTGACTATGAACAGGGATCATTAGTCAGGAAAGGGCATAATAGGTGCACAACCTGCAGTTGTGTAAAGGCCCTACTGGCCATGACTGCCACCTGTTCTTCGAGCAAGAATTGTGACTCCAAGAGAACATCCAAATTATGCATTAGGTCTGTTTGGGGTTATTATCTTCTTTAATATTAAATAATAATAGCATTCTTTAAATTATCAAATTCTTGATCTAATAACCTCAAAACCAATGATTATTTTCTCAGTGATTTTTCTTCCTCTGAATATTAATGTTAACTTTCCCTGTTATGAGGTGTTTGATCAATTTTTACTTGAAATTTTTTAAAGTTGATTTCTGAGGTCAGTTCTAGACCATTTCAATATTAATTTCCTATAAGTGAATCTCCCAAGAGATACAATAATATCTGCTGAAAAATTTTCAGTTTTAGGTTGTAATGTGGCTATAGAGGAAAACTTTAAAACTTAAACTCATTTACTATTTAGCAAAGCTTAGGGAAATTTACAGCAAAACTTGTAAAACATGGCCTCTGGGGGCCATGAAGAGTAATTATAACAGTTTCATAACAAATTACCTCTTATCTGCTTCTTAATGTGAAGATGCTGGAAGGCACCTGAAAGACTTCAATTCTTAAATGGAGGGAAATTTCTTTCTGGATTGATTCATTGTCACGTTGAACTTTCTTCCATGTTTAATCTCTCTGATGACTTCTATCTGGACGCCTTTTTTTGTGTCTTATATTATTTCACCTATTTAACAATGAAACTGATTATTGGATTGAAAAGCCTGTTTGCAAACTCTATCTACTAAGGCTCATTGCTTTCTTCATTAATCATATCTTTTTTGTGACTCCAGCAACAATTCCATCAAGGTGACAATAACTGCTTTTATTCCTGGCCTTGATCCTCTTTTCAAGGAAAATGCTATTAGTACAGTATAAGAACCAAGCAGGCAACATATGCAAATAGCCCATGGAAAATTGGAAGCAACTGTACAGTGAAAACATCTAAGAAAACAGTATATAATCCTACAGTTATGGCAAAGTCTGCCAAATGTTTCCTAAATGGACTATTAGATGAAATTTGTATGGGCCTTTCTTCAAATAGAATTCAGTCAATATGAACATTGATCTCCTGACTTCTTTTACTACCCTCTTTAGTGTTTCCCTGGTACCCCACTGTATTGATCATAACCTGTACATCGTTTTCTCTTGTTGAAAGAGGCAATTTTACAGACTCTTTAGCTCCCCTAGATTTTTGTTGGAAGAGAGCAGAGGAAAGTAGTAATTATGGCGCTGCTTCCTAAAAGAAATAGGGTTGCCCTCCAGGCTTTCTACATCCAACTAATAGCTTGTTTACCTGGGTATTTGCAGGGTCAAAATGTTCAAACAGTTCAACTGCTTTCACATTAATGTCCATGATAATAATATAATTCATTTTGCTTCACTTGAATTCTGCATTTTCTGGGCTCAAAACTAAAGTTTGGTTTGTTTAGAATTGGCCTGAGAGACCTCCAAAATATTCCAAAGCTTTAGTCCAGAATGGGAAGTCAAAATAAACAAAAAATAAAACTAAATTCAGGAAGATAAGCCACTTGACAGACAATAAAAGTACATATAGTTATCCATGAAGTCCTTCATAGTCAATTGTGACTTGAAAGAGACATGACTTTACAACTCATTTTGCTGCTATTTTCTATAGCTTTATTGTTTTTATTGCAAACTTTTACATGCATTATCCTGGGCTCTCTAACTAATATACTGATAATAAGCAGATATTTTATACATGTATTAATACCATGTTTCCCAAAAAATAAGACCCTGTCTTATAATTTTTGCCACCAAAAAAAGATACCAGGTCTTATTTTCAGGGGGAGGGATGTCGTCCACTGACTCACCTCACTTGCACGCATCACCCTTGTCTTCCTTTTCACTGTCAAAGGCCTTCAGGAATTTCTTTGGCCAACAAGGCCAGCAAGACTTTCCTGAAGGCCTCTTAGGCCAATAACAGAGCTTTGGATCAATCTAGAGCTCTGCTATTGGCTACAGAGGCTTTCAGGAAAACCTTGCCAGCTGCAGAAGAAATGGGCTGAGATGTTCTAGGCCTGGCTGCAACTATGTGAAGATAAGTAGTAGGGCAACTCCACCCCCCATCCCTACCCTAGCTTAATCTTTACCTGTGCATTCTGGAGTGGGCGGAGTCTTAATTAGGGCTTATTTTGGGAGGGGTGGGGTTTATATTAGGCACACATGTAAAAATCAAGCTCAGAAGAACCCTCTAATTATATGTTATGATAGTACAATCTCATCCAGAACAAGAGATGGAAATCCTTCAATCTAGGCAGCCCTAAAAAAGCACCTACTTGAGCATCTAGACTTCACAATCTCCAGACACAAGACAAAGCCTCCACTGCACTGCATGATTGGGCAATGTTGGAGAATAAGGCTGGATATCATCACTATACTGAAAGTTTCTCACCTCATACAACCAGGTGACCTTATCCAGAAATTTCAAGTCAATTTGAAATTTCAGGAATTCAACAAAGCAGGGGCAGATTTTTCTTTCATCCATCCACCCATCCACCCAAATACATACACACACACACACACACACACACACACACACACACACACACACACAAACCCATCAACACCAAGCAGAACTGACTCCAGAGTAACAGAACAATCATCATACACTGTGGCCCTCATTCCTAAATTTTGAAACTAGGCCAGAAGGATAACATAAATAATTGTATCAAAGGCTGCTGAGAGTCAAAGAGAGCAAGGATGGATGCACCATCCTCTTTCCACTCATGTCATCTACAAACATGATCATTGTGATTTTGAACCTGTATCTAAGTCTAAAATATGATTGAAGCAGGTCACTAGTGTTCTCTGAAGCTACAGTGCAATCATTTTCTTCAAACTTTTCTGAAAAGGAAGGATGGATATAGAAGAAAATTGACTAGTGTGGCTGTTTCTAGCAATGGTTCATTGGATAGATGATTTAACTAACTGTGATCTCAAGAAACACTCTATCACATGTGAAATTCTATTTAGAGATATATTTTGGGATTTGATCACATATGATTACATGCTATTTTGAACATATTTCTGTAGACTTTGAGGGTTTTTTCCAGATCTTTACATAGTCTATTTTTCTCTTCTTTATCATAACTTGTCTGTATTCCAGCTTGATAAATATCATTAAAACAGCTTAGATAGCTGAGCAAACTTCAGTTTTCCTACCTTTAAATTATTAAGTCTCAATGACAGCTATTTTATGTAATTATTGACAGACCAGAATCGGGCATCAGATGGTATAACATAAATATTAAGGACATCATTTCATGCCTCTTGAAAAAGGCCGAAATATTTTAGTAACTCTCTGCCACATTGACCATTTGTCAGAAAAGCAATCTAATTTAGCCATGATCTTGGTTATAATGCATGCTTTCAAAGGTCGACTACAAAATGAGATTTCTCTAGAAATTGAGCATTTAAGTAATGGCCTTAACACCTCAACAACTTCATTCTACTGAAACAAAATTATGTTGGTAAAAAAAGCAATCTGTAAACTTCCACTTATTTTTTTTTTTAAAAAAAACCTCATAGCATTCTTCACTATTGACCATGGTGGCTATGAATGAAGGTTTAGTAGGATTTAGAGGATTACAGACTTGTCAGTATCTGTGCCACAATGCCCTTAACTCCAGAAGATAAAAATAATTCTGAATTCTATAATTAAGAATGTGATAGTTCTAAATCCAATGGCAAGTCCATTAAAATGGGGCATATAAAGGCAATCACAGGTTGATGGGAAAAGATAAGAACATAAGAATGAAAAGATAAGAACATAAGAGAAGCCTCACTGGTAATCTTAGTCCAACATGTTCTCTCAGACATGTTCACCTAGGTGCCTCTGGCATGCTTGCTGTAGGAGACAGACTGTTGCTATTTTTTCTGTGTTGGATAAATTCTCTATTAAGAACTAATCCAATTGTTAAAAAAAACTTCCAAGTTTGAGATTAATATTTTCAGAGAGAAAATAATTTTGTCTCATTCCACTTTCTCCATGCCATTTTACATGACTTATGAAAATTGGATCTGGGCACCTCACTGAATCATGCAACACCTCTTGTATGCTCCTGTGACCTCCAAACACCCTTCTCAATTCATGCTCCCCATGCCTTACTCAATCTGCATGGCATCTCTTGCATATGCCTGTTACAGTCTTCTCAGCCTATAAAACCCATCCATGTGTCTTCTCTGACTCATGCTTTCCCACATATCCCAAGTTTGCTCACCCCAAGTTCATGCAGCATTTTGTGCACACACCCACATTTTCTTCCCATCCCATACAGCCACTCCTTCTCACCCCCACATATCCTTTCTAACAAGCATCCTTGTTCACCCTTTCTTTCTTTCCCCCACCTAGGAAAATTCACTAAAACTTCCTGCTGGCTTCGCTGTTGACTTTCTTTATGCAAAATATCCACAAACAAAATAAATGAATAAATGAGGAAGCCAGCAGAAGAGAGGAGAGAGAGGAGGGAGAAGGAAGGAAGGACAGAAGGAAGGATTGATTTTTGACACTTCCTATCAATTTCCCAAAGGAAACTCAATGGGGAAACCGGCAGGATGTTAGTTGCTCCTGCTCCCACTATTTTAGCCCAATGTTGCAACTTGCTGCAATCCTTCTGAATTGTGATTTGGTTACCCTACTTGGTATTATCTGCAAAACTGTGATTTTTTTTAGGATTGTTCTACATCCACAACATTCCAGAAATAAGATGAATTATTTCTTATAAGATTAATATTATTTAGTTGTTAAAATTATTTCTTGAGAAACTGGCTCTTGATAGTAATAGCATTTTTTCCGAAATGCTCAGAAAAGTGCTTGAAAATGTGTCCTTGCACCTTACCAAACACAGAAATAAACATATTACTTTGTTCTTCATTTATTTTCTTCCTTTTCTTTGACTCCTGGAATGATGTTCTTCTGACATATATGTGTCATACATGTATATATACATACACATACACTTAAAACACATTTGGTGTGTAAATTATTACTGTTTACAAAATATGGCCAACAAAATTAATGAAAGATAAAAGAAACAAATTCTACATAATGTGCTGGTGATTACTCAAACTTACCCCCATTTCCTTCTGCTTTAACTTGCTTTAACTCTATTTTCTATTTCTATTGAAGCCTTACTTAAATAGAATTTCGACCAGTATTTCCCAATCTTGACAATTTCTAGATGTGTGGATGAACTCCCCAAAATTCTCAGCCAGTATGAATATTCCTGAGAATTGTGTTAAGTTTAAGTCTACATATCTGGAAGTTACCAGACTGGGAAACAGTAGTTTAAACTGCAAATCAAAATACTGGTGAAATAAAACTGAAGTTCCCAATAGTTCCCAATTCTATTTATTCTCAAATCAGGAAGGAAAAATACACTACTTCCAAAAAAGGGTTCCTGATCAATAGGTACAGATAAATTAATAATTCAAAATAAACCAAGTGTGATCATGATAATTATGACACATTTTGGCAATGTTATCTGCAGGAATCATCTCTAAAATGATTGGGTACATATTTATTAAGTGGTTAAACCATAACAGATATTTTGGTGCCATTACACTCTTTAAGACAGGATTATCTTGGAATAAACTATATTTTTCAACAGAAAAAAGATAATTGCTGAATTTTTTCTTAATTGGTTTGTGTCCTGTGTAGGTCATACTGAAAGACAAAAGAATGTCTACATTTTTATAATGATATATTTCTGTAACAGTGATGCAGTGTCCTTCCTCTGTTAATTAAATATTTCCAGTAAATGGGCTATATAAAACCATATATCACCTTTTTCTCTCTCTCTAGGGTACAAAGCTCCTTTTGACATGTATCACTACAGAAACTAGAAATATTTGTACATTCCTCAGTTAACAGCTTACCATTTGACAAAGTTAACAAGTTATACACGACAGGAACTGGGAACTGAAATGTCTCTATGTTAAGTATGTGATTTCTCTATTTTTGCTTCCCAGGACCCAAGAGCAGGTTTCACAAGATTCATAGACTTGACCTGCTCTGTCAGAGACATTTGTTGCCAAGAGCTATGGCATTATAAAAAATGTTGTACAAAATAAGTTGATTCTGTTCCCTGAGACCTGTGGTCACACACAGTGATTAAACCGTTTGGCCGCCAAACTATAAGGAACCTGTTAGATTTTGTCAGCTGAAAAACCTTCCATCCAATATGAAAGAAAAATTGAGAAAAGGAAAAATTTTCAGTGAGATGCTCGATTTTTTTTTATTTTTTTTATGAAAAAGAAAGATCCGTTTGACAAATTGCCAACAATGATATAAACAGAAGCCTGTGCCTGTGGGATTTTAATCTGTGGAGATCTTTACAGCTCTAAGTTATAGCTGAAAAATGTGCAATGAAGCTAATTAATTGTATTAAATTGTATTAAATGAAATGACTGGGTGCAATCCCTCTAGCTGTCAAGATACAAACAGTATAGGAGAATATTTTCCTCCTCTTCTTATAAAATGAGCTTTAAGTCCTCGAATATTTGCTGATTTAAAATTCATTCAGTTGAAATAAATGGCAGTAATATGTTTCATTGGGTTGACATATTTTTTAAAACGGGCAGTTAAAAAGCTATTTCCATTATTTTTGGCTATAGTTCGTCCTTACAGAGGAACATACTCCACTGACTAGTGCAACTTAAAATGAACTATGGTTAACTATACAATTACATTATGATGAACAAAAGAGACTTAGTTTTGCTATCTAAAACAAAAAATATATAGATTTTATTTTTGTATTCCCCCCCAAAAAAACCCTGTTGTACAGTCTTAAAACACTGTATGCTAATGTTAATTCTGCCTGAGTCAATGATATTAAAGAATATGAAAGAATATAATCAGTAAGAGAAGCAGGCATAAACTCTGGTGCTAATAGTTAAGAGATTTTTTATCAGAGAAATGCATTAACAATTTATTTACCATACTAGCAGAGTTTTTCAAATAAATTGCTGAGAGTTATAACATTGCATCATATAAGATCATTGTACTAACTGTAGGCAGATTGTTCTTCCATTCCATTAAAATATAATTATTTACTATTGTCAAATGCTTTTAACTTACTGGATTTTGGGGCTGTTGTTCTCCACCCAGTTTTCAGATGGATTGGAGATATGTATGAACATTATAAACAAGCAAAGGAAGAAATAAAGTTGTATACTAGAATTTCAAAGGTGTTTTTTCGAAAAGGCAACTGGACTGTCCTTTCCTTGAAGAAGAACAAAAAAATTCATTTTGCATTCAAAATGTTTTGTTCTTCTTCCTCAAAGAAAAAACAGTCCAGTTACTTTTAGGAATAAAAACCACCTTTTTTATGACCTGGATGATTGAGAATCTCCACAGACATTTTGCATAGTAGAGCTGTAAAAAACTTTTTCAGAAAGTCATTTCATTTTCAGAAAGTCATTTCACTGAGATAAATTTCAATGTTTACCCTCAAAGCACAGTGACATTTTTAAAAGTCAGGGAGTGGTGAATCTGCTTCCTTTTTTCCAATAAGTGTGACTTCTGGACAAATAGATAGGTTTCAGTTGATGATCAGCAGACATTATTATGGTGGGCTGAGTCATCTCCACACAACTCTAGAGCTTGCTGTCATACCAAACTTCAATTTATTGTTGTATTTCTGAACTAGTCCAGGGTGTCCCTGCAATCTGCAGGGATTGGCAAACTGCAATCATGTCAGAATGACAGGTTAATATAGGTAAGTGTATAATGAAAATAATAAATGTAATCAATATTTACATTACTGAACTTAATCCAGAAGTCTTGTGCTATAGAAATGCATGACTATAAATGGACACATGAAGCTTGGGCATTTATTCTGAATAGGGTGATGCAAAGCTTTCATTTTGATAAAGCTTTTATCAAATTATCTCTGCAATATAGATCCACAACCCAAAACTGCAAATTAAACCATGTATCTGCAAAGTGCTACATAAGCTTTGAAGCATTTCATGAATTGAATGGCTTTTCTAGGGTATTGTACGATGTGGAATTTTCACATCTATCTACTGAGAATGTAGAGAGGACTTAGCAGTGAGTTAGGTTCTTTGACACTGATGTGTCCAGCTGGCCAATGAGATTTATTATCTATCTTGTATGGTTCTATTTTCTTCTCTTGGCTCTCAGTTCTCAGCCACAGGCCTTGATCTCTCTCTCTCTCTCTCTCTCTCTCTCTCTCTCTCTCTCTCTCTCTCTCTCTCTCTCTCCAGAATGATATATTTATTGTTGATACAGCCAACACAATTAAGAGCTCAACTCAGCTCTCAGCACTCGCTCTCTCAACAGGATGATATATTTATTGTTGATACAGCCAATGCAATTAAGAGCTCAACTCAGCTCTCACCACTTTGAATATATGCCCAAGGCAGAAAGCATTTTTGTGTCAGACTGCACTGCTTGAAGGGAGGAGGTTTAAATCACCTGAAAATTAGTACTTTTGTGCCTAGCTACAATAGGTGCTGGCCTAAATAGTTGTTGTTAGGGATAAGGAATGGCAAGACTACAAATGTCACCTATTCTCTGAAATCTCAAAAAAAAAAGTAGAAAGGAAGAACATAACTATTAAATGAGTTTTGAAAGTTTTAAAACTTGGCATAGAGTCCTTTGCTACCCTTGTGTAACACAATGTAGTCTCTTCTTGGCAATTTGAAGATTGCTGTGCTGCTTTTCTCTCATACCTGCGATCTCTGCATTAAAAGACATGAAGGGAAAATATTTCCAAAGTGTATTAAGGCAAATGCTTGAAGATATCCAGGTTAAATTAGCCAGGATTAATGTTCCCTAAAAAGAAGCTGCCATCTGTGCTATCTTCATCCTATTTTGATGAAAAATGAAGCACTGCAGGTGTTTCAATGCTTCCTCATTTTAGCTCTTGAGTGAATCTTGTTTTTATTGAAACTTGTATCAAACCAGTTTGCTCTTAATTCTGAAATTAGAACAACAAGATATTGATTATCCACTTTAAATCAAATAAGGAGTTGATCTAAGGTCCTGAATTTGATTCCTGAATGAAGACTAAAAATGGATACCTGGGAATGAAAATCTTGGAATTTATGTGAAAAATGCTGCTGTGAAGCCATAGCCAAAAATTAGTTCAGAAAAAATTTAGAAAAAATACTTATAATGATACAGAGTGAAGTGGATCAAGGTAGCATCTGACTATTTCTGGTTGTGCTTCATAATATTTGCTTATATTAGCTTCCATTGGACTAATTTCACTCTTTCTACTTTATGTGTGTGTGTGTGTGTGTGTGTGTATTGTCATCATTTTACCCATTGTCTGTCCGTTGCAGTATGAATGCCTCTTCTGCACATTTCCAACCAATATGGTCCTGAGCTTTCTTTTGCTAATTGGGCCTGCAATACTTGCTGATGTATTTTCCATTTATATTTACACACACATACTTAAGTATATACTTACACACAAACACACACACACACATACTCACACACGTATGTATGTATTCATGCAACTTTGAGCTTAACAACTTTAAGCAGAGCAGAGAAAAAGAGTAAAAAAAAAAAATAGCAATAGCACCTAGACTTCTATATCACTTTACAGTGCTTTACAGCCCACTCTAAGTGATTTACAGAATAAGCATATTGCCCCCAGTAATTTGGGCCCATCTTTTACTGACCATGGATGGATGGAAGGTTGAGTCAACCTTGAGCCTGGAGATTTGAACTGCCAAAGTGCAGGCAGCTGGCAGGCAGCAGAAGTAGCCTGCAGTTCTGCAGTCGAACCACTGTGCAACCGCAGCTCAAGAAAGCAAAAAGAAAGTTCTACCATGCTATCTCTCCATATTATCCTTCTAACCTTGCAAATTATCCTTGTTTCTATCATGTTCCTATACCTAATTCATATACTGCCCTTTATTCTTTGATCTTAATTAATTTTCCTTAATAGTCTCTGTTGTGTTCTGGGAAAAGAGACTCGAGACCCAGTTGACTTTTTCCCTTTTTATTTTCTTTCTAGTAATTACATGTGGAAAAACCACAGCAGTCTTTTTTATAGCCAGCTGCCCACAGCTTGTGGCCAATGACGGCTCTTCAAATCTCCCATCACCACGGTTCAACCTATCATAGGTAAGTATGCAAATATATAACACCCCTCCCCATATGGTCCAGTCTAACCAATCCAGGCCTCACCTATCTTATGTAGTCACGTTAGTAGGCAGGCCTCTTATAGTTCTGATTGGACCTGCACAATTCAGTTGTGAGTTCGCCTCTGGACTGTTCAGACGGGGTTGCTGTTTTTCCCGTTCTTTTCTGTGGAGCCTCCTGGAAGGTAGAGTTAGCCATGTTGTTCCCGCCAGGCCTTTCCTGGCTGGTTGAATTGGCTCGGCCACTCCCACCAGGAGTGGCTTCCTGATGGTTCTTCTAAGTCTACTTCAGCGTCCCCAAGTTGTTTTCTTCTTCTATAGTTTCAGATACATGTTTGTGATTTCCGATTGGGACTAATGTTAGTATTGGTCGTTGTTAGGGTTTGTTTTGTCACTTCTTTTATTTGTGGAGGGTCTCCCCCTCCCCTTTTGTTTGTGTTTGAGGGGGTCTCCCCCATCTCTGGTTTGGCTATTTTTGTTTAATGTTTATGGCAATTCCCTTATTTGTGTATGTTCTCCCCGCTCCTCGTCCTGATTGTTAGTGTTTCTCAATATGGTCCTCGATCTGATTTGATCTATGTGTCTCCTCCAGCTCTTTTTGTTCTCTGTGTCTACCCTGTATGACCAGGGTCCTATTATTTGGGTTATTGTTGCCAGTATCCACAATGGTTCCCCTGTGAGTTTTTTTGCATAGACTAGGTCCCCTGTTTTGAAAGTGCGGCACTTAGTGGAGGAGTCTGCTGGCTTTTCTGGGCTATATGTGGGGTGTAGCCTGTCTAGGTTTGATCTTAGTTTGCTTCCCATTAATAATTCTGCTGAGCTTTTGTTTGTTGTTGTTGACGTCCTAGCACTGTTAGTGCATGCCTTTTCCCTTGTTCTGCCAGGAACCTTTCGAATGTTATTGCTGTGAATTGTGGTCTGTTGTCGGATACAACTAAATCCAGCAATCCATGTGTTATAAAAAGTTTCCCTGGTTGTCTAATAACAGCTTCTGTTGTGATTGAGTGCATGATGCTTACCTCTAGCCAATTTGAGTGGCTTCTTCTGTTGCCTCCTTCAATTTTATCTTAGGTCTTGTTAGTCATCAACCCTTAGGTCTTGGTAGTAGTCACTACTACTACCTTGTTAGTAGTAGTGTAAGGTCCTTTAATCTGAGGGCCACGCGGTCCCTCATGGCCTCATCCATGTTTAGAAATTAGCATGCTCTGCCAATGTCTCTTTGTGCTGCAACAAAATCTCCAATGCTCTTGTCTTCCTTTTGGTCGCGCTGATAAAATTTATGTCTTTTGATGAGGCATGAAACGGTTGGTGAATAGTGGGCTCACAGTAATTTCTCTAGGTCTGTCCATACCATCATCTTTACATCATTGGGTGCTGCCAATGCCTTTGCCATTTTGAATACTGTGGGCTGCAGTGGGTGAGGAAGACGACTCTCTTCCTATTTTCGGATACTCCTTGGAGATTGCTCCCTTCTAGAAACATGAGGAATCAGTCAATGTAGGATTCCCAGTCTTCGGTTGTTGGGTTGAATGGTGCAGGGGGCAAGTTGTTCCCGGCCATTTTGTCTCGCTCGGTCCTCGTTACCACATGCACAACCAGGCTCCTTTGTCTCATGATCCCACCCTCGTTGCCAGTGTTGCATTGTGGGAAAAGAGATTTGGGACCCAGTTGACTTTTTTCCTTTTTATTTTCTTTCTAGTAGGGAGAAACCGCAGCAGCCTTTTTTATAGCTGGCTGCCTGCAGCTCATGGCCAATGACGGCTCTTCAAATCTCCCACCACCACAGACCAACCTATCATACGTAAGTATGCAAATATATAACAATTTTCATCCAGCAACAATTTTCTCAGGGAGCCCTTTAGTCAGTCTTCTTTCATTTATTTATGTTGTGAGCCATACCTTCTTCATTCATTTATATGATCAAGCCACCTCAATATGCCTTTTTGGTAGTATAACTCTCTGTTGTATTCGATCCACATTCATTAGGTACTCTACAGTGTTGACTCTATCTCATCCTGTTTGACTACATCTGCTTTTTAAGTGTCTCTTTCTCTTTGCAGTCAAATTGCTATTATGTTTGTCCTGATATTTCAAATGTCTGGCTTCATCTTGACAAACCAAACTATACAACAGGAGTGCAAGGATAGCACAACTTCTCATATATTACAGAAAAGCTAAGAAGTCCTTTTGAACAAATGTCAGTAACTCTTGTGTATCAGATATATCCTCTATTTATACTGCATTTTTTTAAAAAAATTCCACATTTCTCCCGCTTCCCATTTTTTCAATATTCTTTCCTTATAACAGATCATATATTAAGGCCCTGTCACACTGCCCAACGGATGCAAAACGTTTGTAAAAAGGACACAGCGGACCAGCAAAATGTTCCATCTGTTGTTATTCACTCTCAAAAGGGGCAAAAATTTGCATAACCAGAGTGGATAATACGGAAAGGAATGGATGGGGGGAGGACGAAGGGCGGATGGAAAACGGATGCAGAGTGGAAGCCTAGTGAATTGGAGCAGATGAGAGCGGATGGCACATCCGCTACGCTTCCGGGGGACCTCAGCAAAGCGGATGCAGAACAGAAAGAACAGATGCAGAGCAGACGCTGAGCGGATGAAGCGGATGCACAGCGGATGCACAGCGGATGAAGCGGATGCAGAGCGGAAGCCTAGCGGATGCACAGCATTCACTGCGCATGCAGGGGGGATTTATTGCGTCAGCCCCATGGATATAAAGGGGAGCAGCTAGGAAGCAGGTCACCATTCAGAGGAAAGACCTGCATCCAGACACATCGAGTGCCTTGCCAGCCTGCCCTGCCTGCCAGCCTTGCTGCCAGCCTTGCTGCCTGCCTTCCTGCCTGCATGCCTGCCTGCCTTGCTGCCTGCATGCCTGCCAGCCTCCCTGCCAGGCTTGCTGTCTGCCTGCCTGCCAGCCTCCCTGCCAGGCTTACTATCTGCCAGCCTTGGTGCCTGCCTGCCTACCTGCCTGCCTGCCTTGGTGCCTGCCTTCCTGCCAGCCTGCCTGCAAGCCTTCCTGCCTGCCTGCCTGCCAGCCTTCCTACCAGCCTTCCTGCCTGCCTCCCTGCCAGCCAGCAACCCCACAACCATGGGAGAGAAGAGAAAGCCTCAGCCATCTGCTGCCAGCCCTGGCAAGAGGGACGGGGCCACCCTCCCGCGCCCTGACCCTCACTCTGCTTCTGCTGGGGCTTCTGTAGCACGGGCTGACTCTTCTGCTGCTGGGGCTTCTGCTGCTTCTGCTTCTGGAGGAGCTGATGATGATGCTTATGGCGGTGGTGCTTCTGCTCGTGCTTACTCTGCTGATGCTGCTCCTGGCGGTGGTGCTTCTGCTGGTCCTTACTCTGCTGATGCTGCACCTGGTGGTGGTGCTTCTGCTGGTGTTTACTCTGCTCAAGCTGCTCCTGCATCCTGCTGCTCCTGCTGCTCCTGCTTGTGTTCCTGGACTTGCTCGTGCTGCTCATACTGCTCGTGCTCCTGGTCTTGCTCATCCTGCTCGTCCTGCTGGTCCTGCTCGTGCTCCTGGTCCTGCTGGGGCTCGTGGTGCTTACTCTGCTGCTGATGATCCTGGTCCTGCTAGTGCTGCTGCTGCTGCTGCTGCTGATGATGATGATGATGATGATCCTGCTGGTGCTGCTGGTAGTGCTGCTGCTGCTGCTGATGATGATGATGATCCTGCTGGTGATGCTGCTGCTGCTGCTGATGATGATGATCCTGCTGGTGCTGCTGCTGCTGGTGGTGAAGAGGAGCAGCCCCTACAACCTCGAAGCCCCTCTGATGAGGGCCCATATGGCCCTGCCAGAGGGAGAAAGAGGCAGATGCATGATAGGGAGAGGAGGCAATACTCCATTGAGGAGGAACATGAGGATGAAGTGCTGGAGTGGCTGAGAGAGAATGACTATCTGTGGTGGAAGGGACTCTACAGGGACACCAAAAGGAAGCAGGCTGCTTGGAGAGAGAAGGCAGAGAGCCTGGGCTACACATCGGATGTGCTCCTCAACTGGTGGAAACACATACACACCTGGTACGGGAAGCAGCACCTCAAGAAATCTGGCCAGGCCACAGTTAAGCTGATGGACAGAGAGACCTACATCATGGCCAGGTGCAGCTTCCTGGAGGGTGAGATCCACCACCAAGGAGCAGCAGCAGCCCCTCTCCCTCTCTCTCTGGCAGCCTGCTGAGAGCCAGTCCTCTTTCGGCCGAGAGTCAGCTCCTGTCTCCAGGCAGGTTTCTGTGGAGCGTCCCATGATGGAGAACCCATGGACAGCTGTTTTAACCCTGGTGGAGTGCGTGGAGGACTCCCTGGTACAGTGGGAGAAAGGAGACAGCACTTCCACCACAGCCCTACCTGCATTCACCCCCAGCTCCACCTCCACAGAAAGGCAGAGAGCCAGACAGGAGGGGCAAAGCCACACTGTCCTGCTGGAGATCAGGGACACCATCCGGAGCAGCATAGATCTCCTCTCTCAGCTGGTCCACACCGACTCCTCATCCTCCAACCGCAAACCCTTCCTCACCTATGTCAACCAGACCCTCACGGACATGGCGGAACCCCGGTGGTGAAGGACCGGATCACCGAGCTACTTCACAACTCTCCAGAACCAGAGGAACCTGTTCCCACCCAGTTCAGGTGTGCTCCTCCATCCCAGGTGATGTCCCTTCCATTCCAAGGCTTTCCACAGGCCCTCACCTACCAGGGCTACGGTTACCAGGAGGTCCAGCAGCACAGGCAGCAGCCCTTCCCAGTCCAGATACAGAGTCATTGGATGACACCATTGCTACCGGTTCCACTGATGCCACCGATGCCACCCACGACACTGATGCCACCGACTCCACCAATGCCACCTTTGCCACAGATGCCACCCAAGCCAGTCCTCACCCAGCTGCAGACCAGACAGCCCAACTACACTGCTCCTTCCTCCACCCCACAGCCAAGCCCGGCCTCAGTACATCTGTCCTCGGTACTGGGGCTGACACCCCATGGCATGGAGGAAGGAGCTCTCAACATCACGGGACTGAGCCAGCTGTCTGTGAGCTTCCTCAACACACCGTCACCTGTTGTCCTCTTGGGGCCAGGCACCCCAGTGTGGCTTCAGACCAGCACTCCAGCACCAGCCACCTCTACAGCACCTGGACCCTTCACCCCTGAGACTGGGCACACCTCCGAGTGACCAAGAAGAGTGCCAGAGACTGGGTGGCTACCTGTAGACTTTATTTGGACACTTGACTTGGGTCATTTTTCTTTTACAGCTTGTTATTAATAAAGTTTATCTTTGCTTCACACACTTGCTTCATTTCTTTTTTTTAATAAAGTCTTGGTGGAAACTTTTAGAAATGGTTTAAGCCTTTGCATGCTTGTGGGATGGGTAAGGATAGCAGTGGGATGGGCAGGGATACCTTTGGGATGGGTAAGGATAGCAGTGGGATGGGCAGGGATACCTTTGCGATGGGTAATATCTGTGGGATGGGCAGGGATACCTTTGGGATGGGTTAAGATACCTGTGGGATGGGTTGAGATAGCTGTGGGATAGATAAACCTCCAGTGCAAGCATAGTGGGACTGTATGGTCCACCCTCCCAGGTGCCACACCTATGGCCCTTCATTATCAATACTAATGTAATCATTGATCCACACATGTCAACATAAACACAACTCTTTATTAAATGCTCTGTTCATTGTAGGCCCACCCAACATACATGGCCCAATCTCATCCGTGTGATGAGAAAAGCGGAAGGAAGCATCCATTAATCATCTACCATCCTGTCTTGCCACTCCACTGCTCCAGCTGGGGAGTTGCGCCAGTGTTTCAGGAGGTTGCGCTGCTTCTTCCCTTCACGTGAGGCTCTGTTGGGGCCTGCACATCCTCAGTGTCTATCAGGTTTTGCCCTTGCCTCCATTCCCTAGGCTCCCTGTCCCCATTGCCTTGTTGGAGGTCCACGAGCCTGTTCTGCAAGACTGGGTGGCGGGTGCACATGAGATTGTGCAGGATGCAGCAAGCTTCCACAATCCTCCTCATGGTCTCTGGGCGATGCTGCATAGTGGTGAGAAGTACCTGGGACCTGTTGGCCAGGATGCCAAAGGCGTTCTCCACCATCCACCTTGCCCTGGACAGCCTGTAGTTGAAGATCCTCTCTTCACGGGTGAGGAGTCTGGAAGTGTAGGGCTTCATGAGGTAGGTTCCGAGGGAGAAGGCGTCATCCCCCACGATGAAGTAGGGCACATCTTGCATGTCGTTAGGCAGGGGGTCTGGATCTGGGAAGCCCATGATGAGGTTGCATTCTAGCCCCTCCTTGAGGTGACTGGCGTTGTATACCTGGGCATCTGAAGATGAGCCGTTGCCTGAAGCATCAATGTACATGAACTTGTAGTCAGCATTGACCATGGCGAAGAGGATGATGCTGAAGAAGCCCTTGTAATTGAAATAAGTGGACCCCGACTTGGCTGGAGCTTTGCAGGCCACGTGCTTGCCATCTATGGCTCCAACGATGTAGGGAAAGTTCCACTTCTGATACCACTGCTCTGCAACTTTCTTCCAGCCTTCTTCAGTGGAGGGGCACTGGAGGAGCTCCTCCATGTATTCTTCGATGATGGCCTGCACCACTTCTCTGACCACAATGCTGATGGTGTTGTGTGGCACCCTCCAGCCGTACTTCATGCTCCTGTAGCTGGTCCCTGAGGCCAGGTGGTGCAGAGTGAGTGCCCCCTTGAGCCCAGGGTCCAGGCTGGGCCAGAAGTTGGTGCTCTGCTTGGTCAACCTGGGTGTCAGCCGCTGCATAACTTCATCAAACATGGCTGGAGGCATCCTCATGAAGTACTGGAATGCACGAGTGTCTTCGTTCCTCAGCTCCACCATCAGCTTGTTGTACAGTCCGTCCTCTGCTCTTCTGGTGAACCATCTTCGGACCCAGACGCTTCTTGGCTGCCTCCTTTTCTTCCTGTAGTAGAGTTCACAGAGCCTGTAGATGGCTTCGCACTGTTGCAGAATGATGGTGGCTACCAAAAGGAATTTGTTACGATCCATGGTGGACATGACTGGATGCTGTGGAAGAGGAAGAGGCAGATGAAGGCTGCAGAGGTCTGAACAGCTGGGTTGCTGGTCTGAAAGTGAGATCCAGGTGAGTTGCTCCCCCTTTTTATAGGCAATATAGGTTTTCCACTATGTGTCCTTTTGCATCCTCTAAGCATCCTCTAGACATCCTTAATATCCGAGATAGGTCCCCTCTGCGAACGTTTTTTCCATTTTAAATGCTTTCTTTGCAATCTGCATCCGCTTTCATCCTCTGTCCGTGCTACTAATGCTGCGCGTCTGTTCCTCTTCCTCCCTGCGTCTGTTTACCGTTGGAACAGATATGAGTTGCGCGGATGCGCAGCAGATGCCTAGCGGATATAGTGGATGCGTAACGGATGCAGAACGGATGTCCCCCGTATGCCTAGCGGATGCAGAACAGACACGTTGGATACATTTTCTGCTCAAAAGTTTTGAGCAGGTCAAAACCTTCTGAGCGGATGAAATATCAATAGACGGATGCTGGACGTATGGAGAGGAAGCAAAACGGAGGCGGTGAGTACAGAACGGAAGCATCGTGTTAACCAACGGATGGCAAATGTTTTTCTCCATTTTACATCCTCTTTCTATCCGTTGGTGCAGTGTGACAGGGGCTTTACCAATTGCATTCGTAGCAGCGCAGGCATCTTAAAATTTCCCCAATTTCCTAACTTCAGTAAATGTTCTATTATGATATATGAAAAGGTATATTATGTGGGTTTCTTTAATTATCTTAAGGGCCACACACTCAGCAGTGACTTTGAGCATTTAACAAGGATTAAAAATAAGTAAGAATAGGCTTTTTTAAAACAACAACAACTAAACAGTAAAAAAGGAATAAAATCGACTACCATAATTAGAGATTTACATATTGTGATCAAACAATACACATAGGGATTTTTAATACCTTCTTAGGGATTTAATAATACTTGTTATAGAAATTAACATGGTAGCCTGAATCATAGTCATTAAGAAGCTATCACCTACTTAGGATTAGCTGGAAAATTATCTCCAAATTCTGAGGATGACCTTGTTCTCTTTATCTTATCTGAACTTATCTGAGAAACTGCTTCAGGCACCTTCTTCCTCCTTTTCTTTAAGAAAGACTTCAGATTACAAACATACCAGCTCTTCACAATTCTCTCCTTTAAAATCCATCTAGCTGGATTTTCTTTCCACTGACATGTTAAAAAAATCAAAATGGAACATAACTAATTTACTAGTGAGTAAAAGGACATTTACAAACATAGTAATAAAAATAATAAAACTATTACCTTTTATTTGCTTATTTCACATTAGCCTTTTGAATTTCATTGGAATTCTTTTGGACTAAAGCACATAATGATTCATTTATCACTTCAGTGTGCTTAAGTCTTTGGTATGATTAGAAATTAGTCTTTTGGAACAACCAAATCATTTTATTTTGCTTTGTACATTAATATTTCTGCTTTAGTTCAATAATTGCTTGCTACTGTTCTGGTTCATATTTCCAAAATCAATTCCGCAAGTATCAAATTTGCATATGATAAATAACATCAAGGATTTTGTTGTTGCTGTTGCTGCTATTGTTCCCTAGTGGAGATTATTAATGTGTCTTCTTCCGATTTTAAAATCACTCTTAGCTTCCTCCAAACAAGCTTCCTCTAATTTATATTCAGAATATCAGTTGAACAAATAAGGAGGCAGTATGCAGTCTTGTCTTATTCCTTTGCCAACTTAGAACCAGTCTGTTTTACCATGTTCTGTGTATACCCATGATGAGGAACCTATGGCACACATGCTGGAAGTGGCACACAGAGCCATCTCTCTAGGCATGCCAGCCATTGCCCATTGCTCTTCTGGGTTCCAGCGTGCGCACGCATGTTCTTCATGAGTGCAGAAGCACCCAAAACCAGAAGTGCAGCTCCCCAGTGTGCGCATGTATGCTGCCTAGCTGGTTTTTGCATGCGCATGCATGTTAGAAACCAGAAGACCAGATGACCATCATGCATGCGCACACCATGAAGCTGAGCTTCTGGTTTCCAATATTCCCACGCCGCATGACAGGAAGCTGCTCTTCCAGGTTCCGGTGCCTGTGTGCTCCCTTTTTGGCACTTGGTGCCCAAAAAGTTTGCCACCACTGGTCTATACTGTGTCTTCCTGACCTGCTTGAGAACAATTAGTTGTTCTGGGATTCCCATTTTTCTAAGCACAGTTGACATGATCAATATAATCCAAGACTTTTCTAGAATCAATGAAGCACAAACTGAATTTTTTTTTATATTGTTTGACTTTTTTGTTGCTATCAACAATAATGTTGTTGCACTCTTAACAATAATGTTCTTGATGTTTTTCAGTCCTTTCTAAAGCCAGCTTGAACATATGGAATCTCTATTTCCATGTAGGGCTCTAGTATGCATAAAATTATGCTTTCAGTATTACTTTGTTGGCATATGAAATTAAGGATAATAGAAACAGTTTGCATGCTCTGATAAGTCTGCTTCCTTGGTATTGGTATGTAGACTGATCTTTTCTAATTGTTGGCCACTCTAAATTTGCTGACATAACTTTCTCAGAATCTTTACAGATTTTTTTCTTCTGTTGATTTTTGGATATTTCATTGATTTTCCAAACCTTCCAATTTGGAAATAACAGGAATGTAGCTCTAACTTCTTCTGATACTAGAAATTCTTGTAAATAGGGGATATCTTTTAAACGATGACATCTCTACTAATATAATTTCAGTATACGACTTTCATCTTTGATCTTTGAAACAATCCTAATCCATTTCATTTCACTGATGCCTTGTTAATGTTAATGCCCTGTCACACACTGCCCAACGGATGCAAAATGTTTGTAAAAAGGACACAGCGGACGAAAAAAATGTTCCATCCGTTGTTATCCACTCTCAAAAGGGGCAAAAATTTGCATAAGCAGAGCGGATAACATGGAAAGGAATGGACGGGGGGAGGATGCAGAGTGGATGGAAAGCGGATGCAGAACAGAAGCCTAGCGGATGAAAGTGGATGCAGAGTGGATGCAGAGCGGATGCATAGAGGATGCGTAGAGGATGCAGAGTGGAGGCAGAGTGGATGCGTAGAGGATGCATAGCGGATGCATAGCGGATGACGCGGATGCGTAGCTGCATCCGCTTTCATCCTTTCTCCGTCTGTGCTACTAATGCTGCGCGTCCATTCCGCTTCATCCCTGCGTCCGTTTACCGCTGGAACGGATTTGAGTTGCGTGGATGCACAGCGGATGCCTAGTGGATATAGCAGATGCATAATGGATGCAGAACGGATGTCCCCTGTATGCCTAGTGGATGCAGAACTGATGCGTTTGATACATTTTCCGCTCAAAAGTTTTGAGCAGCTCAAAACCCTCTGAGCAGATGAAATTTCAATAGATGGATGCTGGATGGATAGAGAGGAAGCAAAACGGAGGCAGTGAGTACAGAACGGAAGCATCGCGTTAACCAACAGATGGCAAGTGTTTTTCTCCATTTTACATCCTCTTTCCATCCTTTGGTGCAGTGTGACAGGGGCTTTAATTCATAATTGTTTCAGTTCATTTTTTCACCAATTTGAATTTATCCAAAACATTTTCAGCTTTTCCTATGTAGTTTGTGGAAGGCCATCGAACCTGAAAGGCCAATCATCCAGCACTATATCATCAATAACTGTATATTTTTTATCTATGTAGTTTTCTTGGTCTTTTTTTTTTTTTTAAGGAGCAATTTACCACTGCCTTCTCCCACAGAGCCCAATTGTTGCCTTTGCCACAGCCAATAAAGTGATCTTTATCTTCCAGCATCTTCCTATATCACTGCTGCCCAATAAAGATGCCTGCTTGCTTTAGCTGGGCAACTTGGATGGCTTTTATGACTAGGTGACCCTGGGTGACCCTGCTGAGAACATATAGTCTAGCAATACAATCCTGGAGTTCTTCTCTTGCTTGTATATATTTACACGATATTCAATGAATTGGAAACTTTTTGAGGATCTGTTAAAGCATAAGAATTTACCTGATATACTCTCACTGGTATTTATTACTTAATCATTTATTCCTAATATATTCCAACATTTTAGTTGAAAGTTATTTTAGTGAAAATCAGTTGAAGGCTGAGTTTTGAGGTGCCTCTCTCCATACCACTCTTCCCTCATGGTCATCCTCCCCTTTTGTTCATTAAGATGCACAGAGCAGTTGTCTTGCATTTTCCTTTGTTCTGATTAAGATACTTACCTGGCTTGGAAACAGGAACCTTAAGGTTGTATAAATACATAGATGATTTCTGTAGCCAGTGCCAGTGTTTGAAGGCCTGTGGTTCGCCCATATTTCCTTCTCATTCAATTAATTGATTTTCTTTTTTGTGCATGTGTTATATGTAGGTACACAAGAGGAAAAGAATGTGTAATTATCAAGTAAATTCCATCACTTTTCAGTAATGCCCATCATCAAGCATTAGAATCATTTTACAGATGACATATAAAAGACCTTTTAAATCAAAATTTAGGAGACCCATATTGAAAATTCCCACTCAAATATTGTTTTTCATTAGAGATTTTTTTGGATCATGAGAAAAAAAAGAGACGGGAGACCAGTGTGACTTTCAGCTCTTTATTTGGTTCATGGAGTCAGTTTATCTGCGGAGCCGCGGCAGCCTTTTTTATAGCGTCTGCTCACGGCTCATGGCCAATGACGGTTCCTTGAATTCCCTGCCACTCAGGCAGACCAATCACAGGGCGGCAATTGTTGACCAATCACCGTCTCTTGAAGAACCAATCATATTGTCGTATTTGTGGACCAATCATAAAAGGGTATTTCAAGTATGCTAACATAGAACACCCCTCCCCACTTGGTTTAGTCCAACCTATGTTACGTAGTCATGTAAGTAGGCGGGGCTTTTATGGTGTCTACTTGATCTGCGCAGCTCAGTTGCATTGTTGTCTTCAGCTGGTTCGGACGGGATCGCTGTTTCTGTCATCCTTCTCCATGAAACCTCCTGGAAGGTAGACTCGGCCATGCTGCTCCCGCCCGGTCTATCTGGGCTGGTAGAGTCGGCTTGGCTGCTCCCTTCTAGAGTGGCTTCTTGTTGTTTTTCTGCTGCCTGTTCCTCTCTATCAAAGTTATCTCCAGGTAAGTAATTGTGGTTTCTTTCGGGGGTTACTGGTGAAGTTGTTGTTAGTGTTTGTTGCGGTGTTTCTTGTGCCAGTGGAAGGTCTCCCCCTCCCCTCTTATTTGTGTTTGAGGGGTCTCCCCCTCTCTGGTCTGGTTATTATTATTTTTTTTAATGTTTGCTACGGTTCTGGCGTGTGTGTGTGTTCTTTTTCTTTGCACCTGGGTTTGTTTGAGTTTCTTTCTAATGTTCGTGATCTCAGTTGATCTATGTGTCTCATCCAGCTTCTTCCATCCTCTGTTTCTAGTCTGTATGACCTGGATCCTGTTACCTGGGTTATTGTTGCCAGTATCCATAGTGGGTGCCCTGTGAGATTTTTTGTGTTGACCCGGTCCCCTGTTCTGAATGTGCAGTGCTTACTCGAGGAGTCTGCTGGTTTTTCTGGGCTGTAGGTGGGGTGCAATCTATCTAAGTGCGATCTTAATTTTCTGCCCATCAATAGTTCTGCTGGGCTTTTATTTGTTGTGGTGTTAGGTATGATGTGTTGTATAGTTAGCATTTTGTAGATTTTTATTCTTGTATGTCCCCTGTGTCTAGTTTCTCTATAGTCTCTTTCGTGTACCGGACCATGCATTCCACCTGCCCGTTTGTAGCCGGCCGACCCAGCACTGTCAAGGCATGCCTTATACCGTGTTCGACAAGGAACTTTTCAAATGTCAACACCGTGAACTGCGGCCCGTTGTCTGAAATCAATAGGTCCGGCAACCCATGTGTTGTGAACAGCTTCCTCAGCTGTCTGATGACGGCTTCTGTTGTTGTGGAATTCATGACGCTTACCTTCAACCAATTTGAGTAAGCATCTACTATTATTAAAAATGTGTGTCCTTTTGTCAGCCCTGCGAAATCTATGTGTATTCTCGACCAGGGTACCCTCGATGCTTCCCAGTTGAGCACAGGTGTGGCAGGGGGTGTAGGTCTGGACTTTTGGCATTGCGTGCATGTTTCCACCCATCTCCCAATATCCTTATCCATCCCTGGCCACCATACATAACTCCTGGCCAGGGATTTCATTTGTACGATACCTGGGTGTCCTTCATGCAAGATATTCAGTACTTATTCTTGGAGTAGTTCCAGTATAACTACCCGATCTCCCCATTGTTTACAACCTTTTAACATTGAGAGTTCTTTCTGTCTGTTCCAGAATGGTTTAAAAGTCTCATCCATCTCATTTTCTGGCCAATCTTTTCCTACCCAATTTAAAATCCATGCCATCTTTTTGTCTCTTGCGGTTTCTTTCGCTATGTCCGTTGCAGTTATGGGTAGGTTTGGTAATGTTTCAATTTGTAGCATGGATGTGATTGGTGCCAGGTCACTTCCCAACTCAGGCAGGGGAGAACGGCTCAGGGCGTCAGCATGTGATATGTCCTTCCCTGGCCGGTGGATTAATTTGTGATTGTATGTGGCAAGGAACTTGGACCACCTCATCATTTGTGGTGAAAGTATGTTTGGGATGGCCTTGTTTCCTGCAACTATTCCTAAGAGCGGTTTGTGGTCTGTAATTAGTGAAAAAATTCTGCCATAGAGGTATTCATGGAATCGCTTGACTCCAGTTATCGCTGCTAGCGCCTCTCTGTCCAATTGGCTGTAGTTTCTTTCTGCTTTGGACAGTGTTTTGGAATAGAACGTGATCTGCACTTCTCTCCCATCTGGTAGCGTGTGGCTGAGTATGGCTCTGACGCCAAACGGTGATGTGTCACAGGTGACTCTCAGTGGTAGTGTTTCGCTGTATTGGATTAACATAGATTCGGATGTCAGCAAGTCTTTTATTTCCTGGAATGCGGCCTATTCTCATTGTCCCCAGGTCCAGGTAGCTCTCTTATCCAGCAATCTGTGTAATGGTTCCGCCGTCGTTGCCTTCTGTGACAGAAAGACATTATAGAAGTTAATGAGTCCCAAAAATGCTTGTAGGTCTGTTTATTTCTGGGTCTGGGAGCTTCTTTTATTGCTTTGATTTTCTGGTCCGTGGGGTGGATTCCCTCTTTATCTATTAGTACCCCAGGAAATCAACTTTAGAGGTGGCTAGCCGGCATTTTTCTTTTTTTACTTTGAGTCCTGCCTCCTGAAATCTGAGTAAGACTTCTCTGAGGCAGCTTTCCAATTGGTTCTTGTAACTAGCTGATACCAACACATCATCAAAGTATGGGACCACCCCTTTTATTCCTACTAACAGGCGCTCCATCAAGCTTTGGAACACCCCTGAGTCCACGCTGACTCCAAATTGAAGTCTTTTGCATCTGAATGCCCCCCTGTGAGTCACAATTGTTTGTGCCTCTGCTGTTTCAGGATCGACTGGCAATTGCTGGTACGCTTGTGCAAGGTTGAGCTTTGCGAAGACCTTGCCTCTCCCCAACGAATGTAACAGATGTTGCACCACCAGAACGGGGTATGTACTTTGTTGTAGCACGTGGTTTAGGGTGGCCTTATAGTCTTTGCAGATTCTCACGGACCCATTTAGCTTAATCGGAATCACAATTGGGGTTTCCCACCTTGCGTGGTCTATTGGTTCCAATACCCCCTCTGCAATGAGTTTATCGGGGGCCATAGAAGGAGCGTTCACATCGCGGCCCCTGTCAGGTATCTGTTTACCTGCAAATCCTTCTACCACGCTACACCAACCTACACCAACAGTGTTCTACAGTGGCTGGGAAAAGTGTAGCGACACGAGAGAAGAAGAAGAATGAGTTTATCCAATTGCTCATCGATCTTCAGTTTTAATGCGAAAGGGACTCACCTTGCCTTTAACCTGATTGGTGCTATGTTCAGATTCAAATTAAATGATATGGGGACCCTCGGTACTTGCCTAGTTTTCCATCGAACACATCCTGGAAATCCCTCATCAGGCTTTCCTCCCAGTCTTTTTCGGTGATGCTGTTGATTCCGGTCACTCCGATTCCCAGGGCGCGAACCATTCGAGTCCCAGTAGGCTTGGGCAATCCTGGTCTACGACTGTTAATGGTAGAATTGATGTGTGTTTTTTGAAATTAACTTGGAAGTGTCCGAGTCAGACTATGGGGATCCTATTCCCTTAGTAGTCCTTCAGGGTCAGTTTTTGGCTCTCTAGTTCTGTTTTTCGTATGCTTGGTATCAATCTTTTAAGTGTGTTCCATTATACCATAGAAAGGTATGAGCCAGAATCCACCTCCATCTCGCATTTTTGGCCTTCGATGTTGACTTTCATATGTACCTTCTGGGCATTGGTTGCACTCGAATGCCTAATTGTCATTGTTTGGTGTGTCTCTTCCTTCCGGTAAGTTTTGTTGAACCTTTTGCTTCTGTTTTCTCGGCTCCAACAGCCCCCTGCCTGTCTTTCTTTCATTCTGGGGGGGAGTGCTATCTCTTCTTCTGGGGCTGTAGCTCTTTTGGTTCCGGCAGACCCTCGCTATATGTCCCCATCTCTCGCAGTGTCGGCAAACCACGTCTAGGAAATGACACTCGGAATGGGGGTGGTCTCCTCCGCACCCAGCGCACTGGAACCCCAACTTACATTCTCTCTTCTCCCATCTGTTTCATTCCGATTGGAGTCTGTATTTCTTCTTCCTTGTCATCGGTCTTGGACAAAGACTCGATGTCCTCATGGTGTGTGGTGGTTTTGTGGGTGCCCTCTGGTTTCTTCTCCTGGGGTTGGCTTGTCTCTGTTGGTGTGTTCTGGCTTGCCGTATTCATTTGCTGCATTGTGGCTGCTGATTTTTTAGTGGCTTCGGCTGCAGTGGCCTCAGCGATGTCCTCGGGGACTGTGATGTTTGGTCGGGTTAGCAATCGGCTCTGCAAGGTGAGGTCTCTCAGTCCTAGGACCACACGGTCCCTCATGACTTCATCCATGTTGAGGAACTTGCATGCCCCTCCAATGTCCCTTCGTGCCGCAACGAAAGCTCCAATGCTTTTACCTTCTCTCTGATCCTGTTTATAGAATTCATGTCTCTGAATAAGGCTGGAGACTGTCAGTGCATAATGGGCCTTCAGTATTTTTTCCAAATCTGGCCAGGCCATCTGCTTTATGTCCACAGGTTTGGCCAATGCCTTGGCCATCTTGAACATTGCATGTCCACTGTGTGTCAGGAACACGGCTCTCTTTCTGTTGTCTGAGATCCTCTGTAAGTCATTGTTCTTGAGGAACATGAGGAATCTGTCGATGTACGATTCCCAGTCCTCCGTCACTGGGATGAATGGTGCGGGTGGCATGTTGGTGCTGGCCATTTTGTCTTGCTCGGTTCTCGTTGCCACGTGCTCAAACTGGTCTCCTTGTCTAAGTATCCCACCTTCGTCACCAGTGTTGGATCATGGGAAAAAAAAGAGACTTTCAGCTCTTTATTCGGTTCCTGGAGTCAGTCTAACTGCGGAGCCGCAGAAACATTTTTTATAGTGTCTGCTCACGGCTCGCAGCCAATGACGGTTCCTTGAATTCCCCGCCACTCAGGTGGACCAATAACAGGGTAGCAATTGTTGACCAATCACTGTCTCTTGAAGAATCAATCATATTGTCATATTTGTGGACCAGTCAGAAAAGGTATTTCAAGTATGCTAACATAGAACAGATTTTAAGCAAGTTATTGTATTTCAACCCCATATTTTTATCATAAGCATAATATGATGGCATAAATTACAAATTATCAAGATTGTAAAACTGATTCATGTACATATGTCTTTGATTCAATATCCTATTATTAGTCATCAGCTTAAATAACTTTCAGCTGAATTAATGAATAGATGGTCTCTGCTGAAAATTATTATGGCTGAAGTGTTGAAAAATAATATAAAATCTTAATACTATCATGATTAACTGCAAATCTGAAATTACTCATAGTATATTCATAGTTTGCAAACTAGTTTGAACTAAATTGATTAACATTAGAATTAATATTTTGTAGGAATCAAGAGTAGATGGGAAAATAGATTCACATTCAAAAGGAGAATTGGGAACAGGAAAGAAAGGACAGAAAAGTATATAAGTCTGTAGCTCACTCCAGATTTCCTAAAAACACAGTAGGTTGGACAGGATATACCTGTCATAATCTCACTGTAAAAATTCAGACAATCTCTCAGTGGGAACAACATTTTGCAGTCTACTGTATTTCTTTGCTGTCATCTGAGCTCCAGGTCTCTGCTGTTCAAACTGAAAAAATATACTGAAGTTTGAAGAATTATTATGTGTGAAGTATATTGAGTGATATAGATAATGGTCATGCAGAGTGTAAAGCAAAGTTCAGGCTACAGAAGAAACACAAAATAAAGCTATGCAACTCTCAAAATAAAGGTACTGTTTTTAACACTGAGGGATACAGACAGTATTTAGCCATTTGAAAAGTTTAGGTAAACAGAGCAAGTTTACTCATTCCTTCTGTCTCAAACATTTTGCTTTGCCACCTTGTTTTCTCATAGACAGAAGAGAATATTTGGAGTGCTGGGTTGAACTCTAGTTTTTTTGGTGTTCTCTGAGCTTGGTGATTTTGTTGCAGATTTCCAAACAAGGTAAAGGCCCGGTCCCACTGCATGTACGGATGCAAAGAGGATGTAAAATGTTAAAAAAACCTTGCCATCCATTGGAAAACGCTATGCATCCATTGTGTACTCACTGCATACGTGTTTCATACTCTCTATCTGTCGAGCATCCGTCCACTGCGATTTCATCTGCGCAAAAAGATTTGAGCTGCACAAAACTTTTTGAATGGATGAACTTTCCACCGCGTACGATGTACATCCGTGACATATACGGGCAACACATGTTCTATGTCCATTATCATCTGTTAAACGTCTGCTGTATCCTCTCTGCATCCTCTGGCCATCCCCTCAACTCACATCCGCTGCAGCTGAAAATGGAAAGAGGGAGGAAACAAAAGGTACATGGAACGTCTACACAGCATTAGTCACATGGAAATAGAAAGGATGTAAGCGTATGCATCTCGTATATAAAGTATTAAAAATGGATAAAACGTTTGTATCTGGGATGTATCTCGTATATTTAGGATGTCTGGACCATATCTAGAGTATGTAGAAGAACACCTAGCAGACAACCGATATTTTCTATAAAAAGGGGGAGAAAATCATCTGGATCTCAGTATGAGTCCAGCAGCCATGGTGTACAGACCTCTTCACCCTTGGTCTTGGTCTTCAACATCACCAATTGTTCTCCACCATGGATGATGAAACAGTCCATATGATAGTTGCGCTCATTCATCATCAGAACCAAAACCTGTTCAGACTGTATCAAGTTTTACACAGAAGGAGAGGAAGGAGATGTCCAAGGGCTGTGTGGGTCCGAGGATGGATCGTGAGAAGAATAGAGTTTGGATTCTATGACCAGTTGATGGTGGAGCTGAGGAATGAAGACCCTCGTGCATTCCAGAACTTCATGAGGATGCCACCAGCGATGTTTGACGAACTTGTAAAGTGTCTGATACCCAGGTTGACCAAGACTAGCACCAACTTCCATCCCAACCTGGACCCTGGACTGAAGGTGGCACTGACTCTGCAGCACCTGGCTTCTGGAACCACATACAGAAACATGCAGTATGCATAGAGGGTGCCACACAACAGCATCAGTAAAGTGGTCAGAGAAGTGGTACAGGCCATCATTGAAGAATACATGGAGGAGCTCCTCAGGTGCCCCACCACTGAACAAGGCTGGAGAAAACTTGCAAAAGAGTGGTATCGGAGATGGAACTTTCCACACACCGTTGGAGCCATAGATGGGAAGCACGTGGCTTGCAAAGCTCCAGCCAACTCAGGGTCCACTTATTACAACTACAAGGACTTCTTCAGTATCATCCTCTTTGCCATGGTTGATGCTGACTACAAGTTCATCTACATCGATGCTTCAGGCAATGGGTCAGCTTCAGATGGCCAGGTATACAATGCTAGTGACCTCAAGGATGGGCTGGAATGCAACCTCATCATGGGTTTCCCAGATCCAGACCCCCTACCCAATGACACACAAGATGTGTCCTACTTCATCATTGGTGATGATGCATTCTCGCTCAGAACCTACCTCATGAAGCCGTATACTTCAAGATACCTCACCCATGAAGAGAGGATCTTCAACTACAGGTTGTCCAGGGCAAGACAGGCGGTGGAGAATACCTTTGGCATCCTGGCCAACAGGTTCCAGATACTTCTCACCACCGTGCAGCATGACCCAGAGACTGTGAGGAGCATCGTGGAAGCTTGCTGCATCCTGCACAATCTCATGCGCACCTGCTACCCAGTGTTGCAGAACAGACTTGTGGACCGTCAACAAGGCAATGGGGACATGGAGCCTAGGGAATGGAGGCAAGGACGAAACCTGATAGAGACTGTGGATGTACAAGGCCCCAACAGAGCTTCACGTGAAGGGAAGAAGCAGCGCAACCTACTGAGACACTGGTGCAACTCCCCAGCAGGAGCAGTGGAGTGGCAAGACAGGATGATAGATGATTAATGGAGGCTTCCTTGAGACTGTTGCATAACACTGATGAGATTGTGCCATGTATGCTGAGTGGTCCTTCAATGAATAGGGCATTAATAAAGAGCTTTGTTTATTTTAAAATGTGTTGATCAATGAATAAATTGTTATTGATAAAAAAGGTCCATATGTGTGGCAGCTGGGATGGTGGACCATACAGTCCCACTATGCTTGCACTGGAGGTTTATCTATCCCACAACTATCCTTATCTATCCCACAAGCATGCAAAGGCTTAACCATTTTTTCAAAGCTTTTACCAACACTTTATTAAGGAAACAAAATGAACCAAGTAAACTTTGTTAAGTGTCTTAAGCAAAGATAAACTTTATTAAACTTTATTTCCTGACTGACGAACCATGGTGTTCCTGCAAGATGTATCTGGCAGCACGTCTTTCCCCTGTAAACTGACTGCGTGCGTGCTGCATCCTTTTATATCCACGGAGCCAATGCAATTCATAGCCCCTGCTTGAACAGTGAACGCTTTGCATCCGATATACATCCACACGGTATCCCCTTTGTTTCCTTTAGGCATACGTGATGCATCCGTTTCATCTGCTATGCATCTGCCCCTTCCGCTATGCGTCCACTTAGAAATTCTCCCCTGGAACCCATTCGGAGGTGTCATCCACTTCCATCCACTTTCATCCGCTAGGCTTCCAATGAACATTCGTTTAACATCCCCGCTACATACTACCCACGTCCGTTCTTTTCCGTTCTGTTTATGAAAATTTTCGCCAATTTTTGGAGCAGAGGAAAACGGATGGAGCCACCCCTGAAATTTTGCTTGTCCCCTGTGTCCTTTATGCATACGTTTTGCGTCCATTGGCCAGTGGGACTGGGCTTTAATATCATCAATGCTATGAAGGAATGAGGTCTGCTTTGATTTTTCTGTACTAATGGGTTGTCCTGTCAGTGTTGGTGGGATTGTTCTTGGTGATTTCTTGATTAGGCTGTTATTTACTGTTATCTTGTCTACATTGATAGTTTCTGGATTGGCATATTGTTTATTTCTTTATTGTTGGCTAGTGTTAATCTTGCTGTTAATCTCTGTTGATGTTGATGTTGATTGCTGGTGAAGGCCTTTGGTCTTTGATCTTCTTGTTTCCTTTTTGGCTTTTGATTGCCTATTTTGAGTGGTATAGATGTTGTTTATCTCCATGGTCCTGTTGATAGAACACCAGGCCTCCAGGAATTCTCTGGCATATTTGAATTTGGCTTGATCTAGAATGTTCACAGTTTCCCAATTGAATCCATGGCTGAGTCTGTCCATGTATTATGAAACTAAGGAAAATTTATCATGTTTCCTTACTTCCTGATTCTTAATCAAATATCCCTGCTAGTTCTGCTTATTCTTTCTAAATCCTATAGCTATTATTCCATGGAAGAAAAGGAATATTTCATGATAACAGCACTGACCATGTTTTTTGTTCTGATTGCAAGCAATTCACAGGCATCTTTTCACTTTTAGTCCATTGTGTGTGTATACTTGCTTGGATAACAATTCAGAATAAATTTGGTCTGATATTTCTTTTGAATGGTGCAAATATATTAAAATGACATTTCACAGAAAATTACACAGAAATAGGAGCTTATATCTTTCCCCAAGCCCTCCAATGTGTACAATATATCTCACTGAAATGTATAAATAATAATTGATATTTGTTTTGCCAAGCAGCAGCTCTCTCTCTCTCTCTGTCTCTCTCTCTCTCTCCCTTTAATGAAACACTCTGGAATAGCAGTGGTAGATAGACAAGAGGGGACTCTGTGCTGCACCTCTCTACAATGTGGGTGATGCCCTGGCCAAGTGTCAGGGACTTAAACTCATAAACAGAGGAAAGGACTTGCATTATTTCATTTAAATCCTTGGATGTATTTCTATGCTTAATTTCTAAGCATATTTCCATTTTGCTTCATTTCTCAGATATAATAAGTCCCAAATCCCTAAATCTATATCATACAAAGAGAGTGAGTGAGTAGGTGAGAGAGGAAGAGAGCAAAAGAGATTGAGTTTTTAAAAGTTGGACAAATTATAAGACTGTTTATGGAATAATAAACTTGTTATATACTTACTAGAGGTTGTGGAAAGGGAACTTCATGAAGACAGTGGTGTCACTCAAGCAGGAAAAGTCCAAAGGGAACATCAGGCCAGTCATAAAACAAACTTACATAGGAAAAGGAATCAAATAAAAGGTACTAAAGAATCCCTTTAGATAAAAGCCCAAGTAATTAAGAAAAGTAGACAAATAAGAAAAGAAAACCCTTACAAACACGGGACATGCCGAATAAGCAAAACAAGCAGACAAAAGACACAAAAAATATATAAATTACAAAAGAGACAGACAGGAGATTGCCACAAAACAAATATAAAAAACCATTGTAAAGCTAAAAGAAATTAGGAAAAACTGATAATACAATCAAACCACCCTGCACAGTTTGCCTTCCACACTGCACAGAGCTTGCCCTCCGGCAGGAATAAAAACAAACTCCAACAGGATTTGAAATATTAAACACAAATACGAACACACAAAAGGAGAAATGGGTATAAAAAACCAGGGACTTACCATATGAAGGTAGCTAGCCCAGGAACACAGACTTCTTGCTGTCCCTTGCCTTCCTGAAAAATAAAAAGATCCAGCTTTCAAGCAGTTGTCTGTATCCTTGTGCCAGAGCTCTCCCAGCAGGAAAATCGAATCCTTGAAGGAAAGGCATTTTGATACCTTTCAATAATTGGTGACCATGAAGGTTTTTCAGCCGATCCTGCCACCGGACCGGGCCCACGGATCCAAACCCAGCTGGTCTGCACCTTCTTTGTCCAGGGACAATATCCACGGACCCAGCCCGGAAGGTATAGGGAGTACTTGGGCTTTTCCGATCAATAGCTACTTGAAAGCAGGTGAATACAGCTTCAAATTTATTATCTTATTAGGGAGGGGAGGGGAAGCATAGCAGGTGTGTGATTGTGGGTTTTCTCTGCGGAAACAGCGGGACCTCACCTCCTCTGTGATTGCCAGCCACACCCCAGCCAGCTGCTAGCTCAAAAAATGACCTGTGACTGGCTGGATTTGGGTACGCAAGGGTTGATCACGGAGTGTGAGTCCTTCTGAAGGATGCAGGAAAAACTGAGTGGGCTGCAAAAGGAACTGGTGTTAGGAAATAAACAAAAAGCAGGAAAAAGAATAGTCCCTGTGCATCTCACAAGCAAAGCTCTGTGCGTTTAGAAGGGGCCCGTACTGGCTGCTGACAAACAAAATTGGAAATAGTTTGTCTAAAAAGCATAGTAGGTCCTTCCAGATCCCCAAGGAACTGATCTACTAACATCTATACAGATTCCAAATACACTTTTGGAGTCTGCCATGCAATAGGAGCTCTATGGAAACAATGGGTTTTTTTAACTTCAGCGGGAGAACAGATAGTACATGCACCATGAGTAGCCACACTATTAGAAGCCATCCAATTACCACAAGCGCAAGCAGTCATCCATTGTAAAGCCCAACAAACAGATGACTCTACAATAACAAAAGAAAACCAATATGCAGATGCAACAGCCAAATGGGTGGCAACCAAACCTCTACTTCACACCATCATGACACCCGCCCTAACAACGAAACCAGAAACACCATACACATGATTTCTAGATAAAGGGGAATCTGAACAATGGGGGAAAAAAATTCAGCAGTTTTTGAGCAAGGATTTTGGAGAGTCCCAGATGGCAGACCTATAGCCCCATGATGTCTCCTTAGGATAATTTGCTACATACAAAGGGACATTGTGGCACACAAACTATGGTGGATGCCATCAGAAAGGTATGGTATGCACCTGGAGCCTATAGTGAGGCTACAAGAATAGCCACAACATGCCAAACCTGCCAAGCAAATAGTACCACCTCCAGAAAAGCAATTCATGAAGGAGGAAGACCCTGGGCACAAAAACCATTTGAAAAGATCCAAATGGATTATATTCAACGACCTAAGGCAAATGGGTATCAATATGCTCTTCTCTGCAAGGACCAACTAACCCACTGGGTAGAGGCCTTCCCATGCCACCATGCTACTGCCCTAGAAATAGCAGACACCTCCTCAAGGACATTGTGTCTAGGTTCGGTGTCCCCACCATTCTGGACATGGATAGGGGAAAACACTTCATAGCACAAGTCCTCACACATATATTCCAGGCTCTGGGCATTACCCAAAACCTCCACGTGCCCTATTCTTCGACATCATCAGGAGCCGTGGAGAGAGCAAACAAAGAGGTGAAGACCCTACTGGGCAAACTCTGTCAGGAGACACATCTCTCCTGGCCACAAGTGCTCCCAATTGCTCTCTTTTATATGAGAACTAGACCAAGACAGGACATAGGTATTTCCCCCTTTGAGATCCTTTTTGGTCGCCCCCTCCCCCCGATACCCTACAAGGCCTCAATCCTCATTCCCTCTGCCTAGATTGGGGGGGGGTATAGTTCTCTCTTCTTATCTTGCAGCCGTGCAAAAGAGCCTACAGACCCTCTGGACCCAGAGTGTGCTCACACAGACCTTACCCCTGGAAGAAGCCCTGCATCCATATGAACCAGGAGATTTGGTGTGGATCAAGTTCTTCACCAGAACCTCATCTTTACAACTCAGGTGGAAAGGACCCTACCAAGTCATACTAACTACACACACCACCATAAAGGTTGCAGAACGAGAATTTTGGATACATTGGACAAATGCAAAGCAAGCAGTCATAGACCATAGCCAAACTCCACCACAATCAATCCCACCCATCAATCTCAAGAAAAATCTGGACACAGATCAATGGATGCTTGTAGCATTCTTCAACACCATTGAACCACACAACCATGAGGAACCAAATGCAAATGTTGAATTACACAAAACTGGACTCCCAGGTGCTGAGCTATAAAACTCTATTTTTTATTTTTTTTCTCTCACCTTCTCCATTTTTTTTTCTTTTTCCCTTTTTCTTCATATTTTATTTAACAAAGAAGAGACTTTAGCGATATCTTTGAATAATTTTTGATACTTGACCTATACCTTTTTTTTTACATGTTTACATTGTACAAAAAAAGAGGGGTGCGGGAAGAAAAGGAATCTAGCAATGGGAAACATGAAATGCAATATATACTATGCATTATTATTATCTGTAACAATTGTAACACTTGTAACACAAGCAACTGCATTCCTGGAACCAAAGCTTATCCCAGAGAAAGGAAACGTATGGGAATATTTAGAAAGGGAAATACTCGACACCACAAACTTTTGCTTAGCAGGAGGGAAATCAGTCAAGGACATCTTAACCACATGCCTAATGGGAGTGGCAACTAGGCCACATAACATCATTAACTACACCACATTTAGAAACCTTCCTGACTCCTACGAAAACATTTTTAGCTGGGGCCACTCTACAAAAACCAAGGACCACACCATGTACACCCTACACATTGTTGCAGTAGCCACCTCTGAGAGATGCTTTAATGTCACTGGGTGCAGCACACCTAGGGTCACAGAATGCACCAGTCTTAGCAACAGAACTAAAATGCAATGACACAGAGACCATATCATTTTCATATAGTTATCTGAAGCTCCCACCAGGATAGTTCTTCCTTTGTGGCTTAAAAGCCTGCTCATATCTTCCTGCAAATGCCATCAATGGCCCCTGCACCTTGGGAAGGTTAACCATGCTTATGCCATCCTTACAGAGATGACACAGGAGAGCCTTCCAAACCCTAGACTCAGACTGTGATTCCAAAGTCTCCCTTCTCACCAAAACAGAATATGTCTCATTGGTAATATCCCTGGTAGGGGTACCTGGATTAGCAGTGCGAAATTCTAGAAATTTGAATAGCCTAGCATGTACCCGAGCAAAAGGCTTGAATTTGACCTCCCATGCCCTGGATGCCCTTAACAGAGAACTGAGGGAGGTCAGAGAAACCACCCTGGAGAATAGGGCAGCAATAGACTTCCTCTTCTTGAAGCATAATTATGGCTGTGAAACATTCAAAGGGATGTGTTGCTTCAATCTGAACGAAACCTCAGAACTTGTAGGAAGGGACATCTACCACCTGAAAGAGCTAGCTCAGAATATTGGTCATGAGCAATCATTCCTGGACTTTTCATGGCTCTTCTCGTGGATGCCATATTTCCATTGGCTTAAAATCCTTACAACAACCAAAGTCACCATTTGTGTCATTGGAGCCCTCATGTGTTGCCTCTGTCGATGCATACCATCCTGCCTTAGCTGCCTAAAGGCCTGTATTCCCTCTCAGAAGAGAAAATTAAAGGGAAGACAGGCGGCCATGATGATGATCCAGATTGATCACAAATACCAAGTATACCTAGACAATCAGAGACCATCCTCTTAAAAAAAAAAATGAAGGACTGTGGAAAGGGAACTTCACGAAGACAGTGGTGTCACTCAAGCAAGAAAAGCCCAAAGGAAATGTCAGCCAGTCATAAAACAAACTTACATAGGAAAAGGAATCAAATAAAAGGTACTAAAGAATCCCTTTAGTCAAAAGCCCAAGTAATTAAGAAAAGTAGACAAATAAGAAGAGAAAACCCTTACAAACACAGGACATGCCAAAATAAGCAAAACAAACAGACAAAAAACACAAAAAATATATAAATTACAAAAGAGACAGACAGGAGATTGCTATAAAACAAATATAAAAAACCATTGTAAAGCTAAAATAAATTAGGAAAAACTGATAATACAAAATCAAACCAACTCGCACAGTTTGCCTTCCGCGCCCCACGGAGTTTGCCCTCCGGCAGGAATAAAGACAAACTCCGACAGGATTTGAAACATTAAACACAAATGCAAGCATTCACACACACAAAAGGAGAAAAGGGTATAAAAAACCAGGGACTTACCATACGAAGGTAGCTCGCTCAGGAATGCAGATTTCTTGCTGTCCCTCACCTTCCTGAAAAATAAAAAGATCCAGCTTTCAAGCAGTTATCTGTATCCTTGTGCCGGAGCTCTCCCAGCGGCAAAATTAAATCCTCAAAGGAAAGGCATTCTGACACCTTTGAACAATGTTTTTCAAAGTCATACTGAAGTAGATTCCTTTCCCCCTTTTTTTCTTTTTAGACTAGTTTTGCAGCTAGTGAATTCCGACTAAATAGTACAAGGTATTACTGAATATAGTCTGTAAAGAAAGTGAGACATGACAGCTCACCATCATTTTATACTAAATAGTTCTTCTTTAAGTTCAAGGCTATTGACTAAACCTTGCCATGAAAAATTTCAAAGGCTATGCTTAATATAGCCCCTTAGGCAATGCAGAAACAATAAACATTTGAATGAAGCCTTGCCAAGGAGAGCAACTAGCCTTGGTGCTGAGACAAGTATTTGACTTGTATGAAGTGCTCTTTAGAGCCATAACAGAAATTAGCATATCCCTCTCATCTTTTGAGATTGCTTCTTTGCCCTTTATAAATCAGAAAGAATAAATTAAGAGCTGGCTTGCACATTATAGACCAATAAATGTTTTGCCTATAGGCTTAGCATGCTATATGAACCCAACTATGATGAAAAAAGCAAATCTCACACTTTGATGCATTGTGTTACCTAGACCACAGGTGTTGATGAGGACCTGGCTTCATCAGACATCAAATAAATAGCATTCAAAAACCCATATCTATACATCTAGAAAGATAAGATGGAAAAAAGAATGAGAATCAGTTAAGGGCAAGGATAATATCCCAGAATTAAGAGAAAGAAATGTATTCCATTCCAATACAGAGAATACATCTCTGTATTCCATTGTAAAAGGAAACTACATTTTTCAGTTTCTTCAAGACTGAAAGTGCCCGCAGTATAGAGGGCCTATACTTAATAAGTCAGAAAAATTCTGGGTGGAATAAGTTGTTTGAACTTCTCACTGATGCCACAAAAGACATTTCCACAATTAATTTAAATTGCTGCTCTTCACATAATTCCATGCAATACAATTACCTATATAAATAGCATGATTTTTATATATAGCTAAAGATGAGTTTTTGTCTTCCTTTAAAAAAAAAAGTAAAGGGCCTGTCACATTGGCCAACGGATGCAAAATGTATGTAAAAAGGATACAGCAGACGAGAAAATGTTCCATCCGTTGTTATCCGCTCTCAAAAGTGCCCCGAATTTGCATAAGCAGAGCAGACAACAACGGAAAGGAACGGACGGGGGGAGGACGTAGCCAGGATGGAAAGCAGATAGAAGTGGATGGAAGTGGAATGCCTAGCGGATGGAAGCGGATGAAAGCAGATGGCACATCCACAGGGCTTCCGGGGGAGCACAGCGAAGCGGATGCGCAGCGGAAAGAGTGGATGCAGAGCAGATGCCGAGCAGATGAAGCGGATGCAGAGTGGAAGCATAGCGGATGCCTAGCAGATGCCTAGCAGATGCAGAGCGTTCACTGCACATGCGGGGAGGATGCATTGCGTCAGCCCTGTGGATATAAAGGTAAGCAGCTCGCAAGCAGGTCACCATTCAGAGGAAAGACCTGCTCCCAGACACAGCTCCAGCAAGCCAGCCAGCCAACAACCATGGGGAAGAAGAGAAAGCCTGTGGCATCTGCTGCCAGCCCTGGCAAGAGGGAAAGGGCCACCATCCCACCCCCTGGCCCTGACTCTGCTTCTGCTAGGGCTTCTGCTGCTCGGGCTGACTCTTCTGGTGCTGGAGCTTCTGCTGGCACTGCTCCTGGTGCTGGGGCTTCTGCTGGGGCTTATTCTGCTGGTGCTGCTCCTGGTTCTGGGGCTTCTGCTGGTGCTTACTCTGCTGGTGCTGCTCCTGGTCCTGCTGGTGCTCCTGGTACTCCTGGTCCTGCTGGTGCTCCTGATGCTCCTGGTGCTGCTGGTGCTGCTGGTGCTTACTCTACTGCTGCTGATCCTGGTC
>BLBF01020205.1:0-104816 GCA_015471245.1 Laticauda colubrina | reverse complement strand
TGGTCCTGCTTTTGCTGCTACTGTTGTTGTTGCTGCTGGTGCTGCTGATGCTTATTCTGCTGCTGCTGATCCTCTTCCTGCTGGTCCTGCTGGCGCTGCTGGCACTGCTGGCACTGCTGGTGCTGCTGGTGCTGCTACTCCTGCTGCTCCTGCTGCTCCTGCTTTTGCTGCTCCTGTTGTTGCTGCTGCTGCTGGTGGTGGTGGTGTGGAGGAGCAGCCCCTACAACCTCGAAGCCCCTCTGATGAGGGCACATATGGCCCTGCCAGAGGGAGGAAGAGGCAGACGCGTGAACGGGAGAGGAGGCAATATTCCATCGAAGAGGAACATGAGGATGAGGTGCTGGAATGGCTGAGGGAGAATGAGTATCTTTGGTGGAAGGGACACAGGCTCTATCAAGACACCAAAAGGAAGCAGGCTGCTTGGAGAGAGAAGGCAGAGAGCCTGGGCTACACTTTGGAGGTGCTCCTCGGCTGGTGGAAGCAGATGCATACCTGATATGGGAAGCTGCACCTCAAGAAATCTGGCCAGGCCATGGTCAAGCTGATGGACCGAGAGACCTACGTGATGGCCAAGTGCAGCTTCTTGGAGGGTGAGATCTGCCACTGAGGAGCAGCCCCTCTCACAACCCTCTCTCTCAGGCAGCCCGCAGAGAACCAGTCCTTTTCTGGCCAAGAGTCAGCTCCTGTGCCCAGGCAGATATCTGTTGAGCATGCCACGACGGAGAACCCCCCGACAGCTGCACTCTCCGTGGCGGAGTTCATGGAGGACCCCCTGCTGCAGTGGGAGAAAGGAGACAGCACCTCCACCAGAGACCAACCCACATCCACCATTAGCTCCACCTCCACAGAAAGCAGGCAGACAGCCAGACCGTAGGGGCAGAGCCACACTGTCCTGCTGGAGATCAAGGACACCATCAGAAACAGCGTAGATCCTCTCTCTCAGCTGGTATACACCGACGTCCCATCCTCCAACTGCAAGCCCTTCTTCATCTACATCAACCAGACCCTCATGAACATGTCCGAATCACAGTACCAGGTGATAAAGGACAGGATCACCGGTCTTCTCCACAACCCTCCAGACCCAGCTGAACCTGCTCCCATCCAGTCCAGGTCTGCTCCTCCACCCCAGGTGATGTCACTGCCCTTCCAAGGCTTTCCACAGGCCCTCACCTACCAAGTCTACGGCTACCAGGAGCTCCAGCAGCATAGGCAGCCCTTCCCAGTCCAGGCACAGGTACATAGAATGACACCGTTGCTACCGATGCCACTGATGCCACTGATGCCACCGATGCCAGCCACACCAAAGATGCCACCCACGCCTCACCTAGCTCACCTGAAGACCAGACATCCCCACTACACTCCTCCTTCCTCCACCCCACAGCAAAGCAGGGCATCAGACCATCTGTCATCAATATTGGGGCGGACACCCCACGTCATAGAGGAAGGGGCTCTCAACATCACAGGACTGAGCCAGCTCTCTGAGAGCTTTCTCCACACACCGTTCCCTATTTTCCTCTTGGGGCCAGGCTCCCCAATGACTCCTCAGACCAGCACTCCAGCAGCAGCCACCTCCACAGTACATGGACCCTTCACCCCTGAGACTATGGGCATGCCTCAGAGGGACTGAGAAGAGTGCCAGAGACTGGGTGGCTACCTGTTGACTTTAACTTTGCTTGGGACATTTGGGTCATTTTTCTTTTACAGCTTGTAAAGATTAATAAAGATTATCTTTGCTTCACACACTTGCTTCATTTATTTTATTAAATAAAGTCTTGCTGGAAACTTTTAGAAATGGTTTAAGCCTTTGCATGCTTGTGGGATGGGTAAGGATAGCAGTGGGATGGGCAGGGATACCTTTGGGATGGGTTAAGATAGCAGTGGGATGGGAAGGGATACCTTTGGGATGGGTTAAGATAGCAGTGGGATGGGCAGGGATACCTTTGGGATGGGTAATAGCTGTGGGATGGGTAAGGATAGCAGTGGGATAGATAAGCCTCCAGTGGAAGCATAGTGGAACTGAATGGTCCACCCTCCCAGGTGCCACACCTTTGGCCCTTTATTATCAATAACAATGTAATCTTTCATCAACACATTTCAACATAAACACAACTCATTATTCAATGCCCTGTTCATTGTATGGCCACTCAACATACATGGCCCAATCTCATCAGTGTGATGAGATAGGCTGAAGGAAGCATCCATTAAGTATCGACCATCCTCTCTTGCCACTCCACTGCTCCAGCTGGGGAGTTGCGCCAGTGTTTCAGGAGGTTGCGCTGCTTCTTCCCTTCATGTGAAGCTCTGTTGGGGCCTTGCACATTCACAGTATCTATCAGGTTTCGCCCTTGCCTCCATTCCCCAGGATCCATGTCCCCATTGCCTTGTTGGACGTCCACAAGCCTGTTCTGCAACACTGGGTAGCAGGTGCACATGAGATTGTGCAGGATGCAGCAAGCTTCCACGATCCTCTTCATGGTCTCAGGGCGATGCTGCATGGTGGTGAGAAGTACCTGGAACCTTTTGGCCAGGATGCCAAGGGCATTCTCCACCATCTGTCTTGCCCTGGACAGCCTGTAATTGAAGATTCTTTCTTCACTGGTGAGGCATCTGGAAGTGTAGGGCTTCATGAGGTAGGTTCTGAGGGAGAAGGCGTCATCCCCCATGATGAAGTATGGAACATCTTGTGTGTCGTTGGGCAGGGGGTCTGGATCTGGGAAGCCCATGATGAGGCTGCTTTTATCCCCTCCTTGAGGTGACTGGCGTTGTATACCTGGGCATCTGAAGATGAGCCGTTGCCTGAAGCATCAATGTACATGAACTTGTAGTCAGCATCGACCATGGTGAAGAGGATGAAGCTGAAGAAGCCCTTGGAGTTGAAATAAGTGGACCCCGATTTGGCTGGAGATTTGCAGGCCACGTGCTTGTCATCTATGTTTCCAACGGTGTGTGGGAAGTTCCACTTCTGATGCCACTGCTCTGCAACTTTCTTCCAGCTTTCTTCAGTGGAGGGGCACTGGAGGAGCTCCTCCAGGTATTCTTCAATGATGGCCTGCACCACTTCTCTGACCACAATGCTGATGGTGTTGTGTGGCACTCTCCATGCATACTGCATGCTCCTGTAGGTGGTCCCTGAGGCCAGGTGGCGCAGAGTCAGTGCCACCTTCAGCCCAGGGTCCAGGCTGGGCCGGAAGTTGGTGCTCTGCTTGGTCAACCTGGGTCTCAGCCACTCCACAACTTCGTCAAACATGGCTGGCAACATCCTCATGAAGTTCTGGAATGCACAAGGGTCTTCGTTCCTCAGCTCCACCATCAGCTTGTTATACAGTCCGTACTCTGCTCTTCTGGCGATCCATCTTTGGACTCAGACACTTCTTGGCCGCCTCCTTTTCTTTGCGTGGAACATGTGAAAGAGCCTGTAGATGGCTTCACACTGTTGTAGAATGATGGTGGCTGCCAAAAAGAGTGTGTGATGATCCATGGTGGAGATGACTGGATGCTGTGGAAGAGCAAGAGCGAGATGAAAGCTGAAGAGGTCTGCACAGCAGGGCTGCTGGACTGAAAGTGAGATCCAGGTGAGTTCCTCCCCCTTTTTATAGGAAATATAGGTTTTCCGCTTGGTGTCCTTTTGCATCCTCTAGGAATCCTGCAGACATCCTAAATATCCGAGATGGGTCCCCTCTGTGAACGTTTTTTCCGTTTTAAATGCTTTGTATGCTATTTGCATCCGCTTTCATCCTTTCTCTGTCCGTGCTACTAACGCTTTGTGTCCGTTTCGCTTCCTCCCTGTGTCCATTTCTGCTGGAGCGGATGCGAGTTGCGTGGATGCGCAGCGGATGCCTAGCGGATATAGTGGATGTGTAACGGATGACGACGGATGTAGAACGGATGTTCCCCGTATGCATGGCAGATGTAGAACAGATGCGTTGGATACATTTTCTGCTCAAAAGTTTTTGTGTAGCTCAATAGATGGATGCTGGACGAATAGAGTGGATGAAAAACGGATGCAGTGAGTACAGAACGGAAGCATCGTGTTAACCAACGGATGGCAAGTGTTTCTCTCCATTTTACATCCTCTTTCCATCTATTGGTGCTGTGTGACAGGGGCTTAAACAACACGTGGACTTCTGGTATGGGAGTATAGTTCACCAGTTTTGTGTTCTTATCTTACATTTCAGGCTAACTGCCTTTTTTTGTTAATATATGAGAATTATTATCTGCAGAGTGAGAGTTTCTGTCTTTTGATTATTTTTTTTCCATCTGCCGCAGCAAGGATTACCTTCTGCAGCAAATTATCTTCATTTTACTCTTCAAAGTAACTCAACATTAAAGCCAAACTTTAAGAGAGCTCTTATTTCTCTCCAATAAAGTATACCAAAAAATATGTCCCTCAGAACTCTGAGTGCCTTAGTTTTATGCTTAATTTTAATGCTCAGTGACTGAAAATAAATTGATCATATAATTACAAGTGAAATGGTCCATTACTCTCATAATCTTCAATCATGGGAGCACTTGCTATGCTCTTGGGATAGCATTGCACTTAACATGGCCATTGAGGCAGTTCTGAAGAGGCTGATACCTGAGCAGGTTCATGTCATAAAACTGTTGTGTCTTGATGTATCCACAGAGAGCTGCATCCTTTTGAAATCATTGGCACAATCAATGGTGAGACAGTTTGCCCACTGTTATTTTGATTCAGCAATAAAGTCCTACACTAAATATATTGATCTGATAAGTTTGCACCTTGTCCATATCTAGTAAACCCAAGTGGGTTATATGGTTATCCCAGATTTTATTTCCTTAGCAAATCTATTTTGGGCTGAGGGAAAATGAGAAAGCCAGCACTAATCTAAGAGGTCAATTGCTGAGTAAAGAACTGATCCCACATGTAAGCAATACTCATCACTCTTCTCAAGGGAGCTTTTAAAAATGCATTCTATGGAATTGTAAAGACAGAATAAAGCATGCTAAAATAGTGAAAACACACACTGAAGTATTCTCTCCATTGATTAAATGAGTACATATGCATATGGATAAGGTGATATAAAGAACCTCCCAACTATACCAAACAGTCTAGTTTTTCAGTGGCTAACCAGATGCTTGTTTCTGTCAACAAGCAGATCATAAGGGCAGAGCTGGACAAATCAATCTAAATTCAGACCATCAGTCTTTGTATTTCTTAAATAAAGCCTGCCCCAATTCTATTATTTTGCAATTTCTTAAAGCATCATTTGTCCTGCATCTCCAAACTGCGATCTATGAACTGCCACTTTTTAATTTTAGGCAATATTCATTTGGAGGGGATGCACTGCACAGTTGTGCAATAAAAATGGGATGGCAAGTGTGAAGATTACATTTGATACACTCCTGCCTTCTGAGTTTCACACCAGCTCAGCAATGAATCCTTATGAAATGACTGTCCAGATGTATGAGGGATTCACTTACAAGTAGACACAATTTCCCTGAGTAAGCCTTTCCTATAATCTAGCAGCCCACTTTACAGTCTATCAATTGGAGGACTTCAAATCTTTGGGAGGGGTGTGTGATATTCCTGCAAGGGCTTAGCAGACACAATATTTCACATCATTGTCAAATGCTGGCTTCCTAACCCTTATCAATGGATTGAGTGTTCTAGGGGTTTTTAAACTATTGGATTCCTGACATTCTACAGAAGCTCTCTTTCCTTTTTTCCTTACATCTTTGTATCTAGCCTTGGGCTTCATTCCTCTTCCCCAAGTCATGTGGAAAGGAATGTGAGGCAGTTCCCCAATGCACTCCAAAAGCGATATTGAATGTGGTGAGTAGCACAGTTCTGATAATGCTGAATACTTGGCTTTCTATTGTGCTTCATTTTAAGCAGGCTATTTTCCAAAATCAGCCCGTAATAATTGCAGCATATTTATTAGACTATTATCTATTCCACAAACTAAATCACTCCAGTATGAAATCTTAATTCCACATAGTCACTGTCAGTATTTATTAAGCCTCACTGCCAAAGCAGAAGAGCATGGGGAAATTAGACTTTCTGATGACAGATTGTACTGAGAATGTTGTAGCCATTTGCACAAAGTATTTGATTTATCATTTTATTGCTCATGGCTTTGGTTAAATTGTAGCTAAATTACTATTCACATACTTGAATATTCAGGATAAAGCTAGTGGGGCTGTATATATGAGGTGCTAAGGTTTTGCATGAGAAAAGAATTAAATGCAGTCATGCTCTTTGGTTCGCATATGTCATTCCACAAAAGTTTTGCACTAAGTCTTGCATAACAATTTGAGATGCATGTTGTACAGCTTCTAGCACCAGATAATCAATGTTTGCTTATAGAAAGCCATTGAGAATATCTAAATTTGACAAGATGCATGCTAGTCAACAGTGCATGCAGTCTTGCATGTGATCATGTGTAACATCCCAAGATTTATAATTCCAATTTATATAGCAACGCATTTCAAATATATGACTCTGGGTTGCTCACAACAATTAAAAAAACAATATACAACATCAAAGCAACATAATTTAAGAACAATAACAAGGATACAAAAATCCTATAAAATCCCAGTAATTTTATGCTAAATGTTTAATATGTGAAGTCTTCCAACAGCTCCAATTATTCACAGATTTGTTCCACTGATTGAATTTCTTTTCCTGGCATTTCTCTAGGTATCACACATTGTCTATTTAATTATACACATTTCCATATGCTATATTTTCCCCCTTCTTCTACCACCTTATTTGTTGTTAGCTTCAATATAACATTTCCTCTCTCACTGGTAACATGATTCTATCACAGTGTGAACAGTTTGTAGTTTCAGGTCCGAGTTAACTTCTGGACTTCTTTTTAAAAAAATAATCTAAAGCTCCTACTGACTGCATTTGATGGTCTAAATCATACCTCAAAAACAAAGACAAAAACCCTCCCACAGTTATATTTGCTGTCCCACATGATGCCAAAAAAGTTAATTTACTATTGAGTTGATTTAGATTCTTGTCTTTTGAATAAGACTATTAGGATGACAGATCCTATGGAAATGGGTGTGTGCTAAACAGGTGAGGAAGAAACAGAATTCATCTGGTGACAACATTCCTAATTTTAACCCATTTTTTATAGGTGCTGATCTAATAGAAGCTTTTCTAGGCCATCCTCCATTTATTTGTTTGAAAAATAGAATTACTTCTATTAGGTCCAGTTCAACTATATTCTGGAATTTTTTTTAGTAATAGAAGCAATCTCTGGAATAACTCTAGGGCAATGTTTCTCAATCTCAGCAGTTTTGAGATGACTGAGAAATTATGGCAGTCCACCTATCTTCAAATTCAAGTATTGATAAACAGTCCTTTAGAGAGATGTAATTAAAGTTATCCTTGCTTGGTGTAGCTCGTTATCTTTCCATTTTGTCAGGTTTTCTTATTCCCATGTTCCAACACTTTACAAATCGTTTAAAATATCACACATTTTATATGCTTTAGTAATGGTTTTGCTTGAATTTTTAAAAAGATCTGAAAGGGCTTTACTTTGTTTTGCTAATTAAAAGTTTATTTTTTAAAAGTTAATAAATATTTTCCTTTATTGTACAATTGATGTGCTACACTAACTACTACTACTGGTAGAGTTGCCAGACATGTACAAATGTTTTATTATTTTAACGCTAAAGTTTAAAATAACCATATCTGGCAGACTACATCATGATCACCATCTACCATTCAGAAGACATAATGAAAATTCCTCAGTTTCACAACACATGGAAAGACTTAATTTCAACTGGGAAACTTGAGTACCCTAGATCAAGCCAAATCCTAAAGCTCTAGAGAATCCCTGGAAGCATAAGAATCAGACAAATCAGCCATCAACAGGCACACAGGGATATACAACATCCACATACAATTCAAAAGAAATGATCGAAAGGCCAAAAAGGAAATAAAAAAAAACCCAAAGCAACTCCTTCTCAGTAATCAACATCCAGATGAGCAGACATTAACACCAAATTAATACTAGAACAAGTAAAGCAATACCCCAGTTAAGGAACTATCAACTCAAAGAAACAAGTGAACAGTAAAGCCCATGTCACACTGAACCAATGGATGCAAAGAGGATGTAAAATGGACAAAAAACCTTGCAATCCGTTCAAAAACGTGATGTACTCACTACCTCCATTTGGCTTCCTCTCTATCCATCCAGCATCCGTTTATTGACGTTTCATCCACTCCGAAAGTTTTGGGCTGCCTAAAACTTTTGTGCAGAAAATGTATCCAGTTCGTCCGTTCTGCATCCGCTACGCATCCGCTAGGCATCCGTTACGCATCCGTTACGCATCCGCTATATCCGCTAGGCATCCATTCCGCATCCGTGCAACTCCATCCGCCCAGACGCAAGGAGGAAGTGGAACGGACACAGAACGGATGCAGAACGGATGCAGCACAGAAACAAAGCGTTTAAAATGGAAAAAACATTCGAAGAGGGGACCTATCTCGGATATTAAGGATGTCTAGAGGATGCCTAGAGGATGCCTAGAGAATGCCTAGCGGTAAACCTATACTGCCTGTAAAAAGGGGGAGCAACTCGCCTGCATCTCACTTTCAGAACAGCAGCCCACCTGTGCAGACCTCTGCAGCCTTCATCTGACTCTTCCTCTTCCACAGCATCCAGTCATGTCCACCGTGGATTGTAACAAAGTCCTTTTGGCAGCTACCATCATTCTGCAACAGTGCGAAGCCATCTACAGGCTATGTGAACTACTGCGAGAAGAAAAAGAGGCAGCCAAAAAGAGTCTGGGTCCGAAGATGGTTCACCAGAAGAGCAGAGTACAGACTGTACAACAAGCTGATGGTGGAGCTCAGGAACGAAGACACTCTGGCATTCCAGAACTTCATGAGGATGCCTCCAGCCATGTTTGACGAAGTTGTACAGCGCCTGACACCCAGGTTGACCAAGGCAAACACCATCTTCCGGCCCAGCCTGGAACCTGGGCTCAAGGTGGCACTCACTCTGCGCCACCTGGCCTCAGGGACCTCCTACAGAAGCATGCAGTACGGCTGGAGGGTGACCATCAGCATTGTGGTCAGAGAAGTGGTGCAGGCCATCATCGAAGAATACAAGGAGGAGCTCCTCCAGTACCCCTCCACTGAAGAAGGCTGGAAGAAAGTTGCAGAGCAGTGGTATCAGAAGTGGAACTTCCCCCACACCGTTGGAGCCATAGATGACAAGCACGTGGCCTGCAAATCTCCAGCCAAATCGGGGTCCACTTATTTCAACTCCAAGGGCTTCTTCAGCATCATCCTCTTCGCCATGGTCGATGCTGACTACAAGTTCATGTACATCGATGCTTCAGGCAACGGCTCATCTTCAGATGCCCAGGTAAACAACGCCAGTCACCTCAAGGAGAAGCTGGAACGCAACCTCATTGTTAAGCCTGGGTTCCCAAACCAGGGTTAGGTAAACAAGCTAAACAGAATGTGCAGCGTTAGTCAGATAGGCACACAGATAAATGAGTGAGCTAAGTTTGTATGTTTATTAACATACAGTAAAAATAACAGATACGCTTGTGTTATCAAGAATATATTTTATTCCAGTATAAGTTTATAGCATAGTCAAAAACAGTCCAATATTCATTTACCATGTAGTCAGTCCATTCAGGGATATTCAGTTAGCAAAGTCAATGTAGAATATCCTATTGTCAGTACACATAAATCAGTCCGTTGTTGTCTCTCCCGTTCGAGCAATGCAGTCTTGCTTCCAAGCAGTAATCAGGGATCATCAAAGCCAGAGAGAGAGAGAGAGCTGTAGCCTTGCTACTTTTATATGGTTTTCATAACCACACCCACAATTGCTATTTTACATTTAAAGCTGCATACATTAACTATGATTCATAGTTAGTATTTCACCTAAAACAGTTAGGGTGAACAATGTTATCCCTAACACTCATCGTGGGCATCCCAGATCCAGACCCCATGCCCAACGACACATAAGATGTGTCCTACTTCATCATGGGGGATGACGCCTCCTCCCTCACAACCTACCTCATGAAGCCCTACACCTCCAGACTCCTCACCCGTGAAGAGAGGATCTTCAACTACAGGCTGTCCAGGGAAAGGCGGGTGGTGGAAAATGCCTTTGGCATCCTGGCCAACAGGTTCCAGGTACTTCTCACCACCATGCAGCATTGCCCAGAGACCATGAGGAGGATCATGGAAGCTTGCTGCATCCTGCACAATCTCATGCGCACCCACCACCCAGTCTTGCAGAACAGGCTCGTGGACCTCCAACAAGGCAATGGGGACATGAAGCCTGGGGAATGGAGGCAACGGCGAAACCTGATCGACACTGAGGATGTGCAAGGCCCCAACAGAGCCTCACATGAAGCGAAGAAGCAGCGCAACCTCCTGAGACAATGGTGCAACTCCCCAGCTGGAGTAGTGGAGTGTCAAGACAGGATGGTAGATGCTTAATGGATGCTTCCTTCAGCCTGTCTCATCACACGGATGAGATTGGGCCATGTATGTTTGGTTGGCCTACAATGAACAGGGCGTTTAATAAAGAGTTGTGTTTATGTTGACATGTGTGGATAATTATTACATTATTATTGATAATAAAGGGCTGTAGGTGTGGCACCTGGGAGGGTGGACCATACAGTCCCACTATGCTTGCACTGGAGGTTTATCTATCCCACTGCTATCCTAACCTATCCCACAGCTATTACCCATCCCACAGGTATCCTAACCCATCCCACTGCTATCTTAACCCATCCCACAAGCATGCAAAGGCTTAAACCATGTCTAAAAGTTTACACCAAGACTTTATTAAAAAATAGAAATGAAGCAAGTGTGTGAATCACAAATAGACTTTATTAACAACAAGCTATAAGACAAAAATGAGTCTCTGGCACTCCTCTTGGTCGCTCAGTCACAGGGGTGAAGGGTCCAAGTGCTGTGGAGGTGGCTGGTGCTGGAGTGCTTGTCATCAGCTCCTTCAGAAGCAGAAGCAGCAGAAGCCCCAGCCCCAGAAGAGCGAGCCCATGCTGCAGAAGCCCCAGCAGAACCAGAGTGAGGAACAGGGGGCGGGATGGTAGCCCTGTCCCTCTTGCCAGGGCTGGCAGCAGATGGCTGAGGCTTGCTGTGCTTCCGCATGGTTGTGGGGTTGCTGGCTGGTGGGGAGGCTGGCAGGAACCAAGGCTGGCAGGGAGGCTGGCACCAAGGCAGGCAGGAAGGCTGGCAGGTAGGCAGGCACTAAGGCTGGCAGGGAGGCTGGCAGGCAGACATGCAGGCAGGGCAGGCAAGGCAATCGATGTGTCCGGCAGCAGGTCTTTCCTCTGAATGGCGACCTGCTTCTGAGCTGCTTCCGTTATATCCGCGGGGCTGACGCAATGCATCCTCCCCGTATGCGCAATTAACGCCAGGCATCCATTAGGCTTCCGCTGTGCATCCGCTGTGCATCCGCTTCATCTGTTCGGCGTCCGCTCTGCATCCACTCTTTCCGTTCCGCGTCTGCTTCGCTGAGGCCCCCCGGAAGCCCTGCGGATGTGCCATCCACTCCCATCCATTCCCATCCGCTGGGCTTCCGTTCCGCATCCGCTTTGCATCCGCCCTGCGTCCTCCCTGCGTCCGTGTTATCCACTCCGGTTATGTAAATTTTTGCCCCTTTTGGGAGCGGATAACAACGGATGGAACATTTTGTTCATCCGCTGTGTCCTTTTTGCATCCGTTGGCCAGTGTGACATGGGCTTAAACAACAGCCTCATCAAGGAACCACTAACAAGACTCTTACCCATTCCCAGGGCAAAGTGTTACAAAATGCTATACTATTATACTATAAATAGAGAATAAAACCTGTTCCCTTCTAAAACTGATGATGTTGCCTTGTCTGGCAATTAAATATCTCCAAAGGAAAAAAAAAAAATTGGGAGAGCACCACACACTATGTCCTTCAACCCTGACCTACATATATTCCATTGCTAATTTTTTTTTTTTTAAAGACTGGAAGTCTTCTATAGATTTTTTTTTTACAGAAAGAAAAAGAAGCATCACATGTTGATCTATGGATCTGAAGATTAAATATTTGATTCTTCAAAAACAAAATTTTAAGCATGTAATATATGTTCTTCCAGTCAACTGTAAGTTACAGTCATACAGTCACAAGTGGGAGGGGATGGGTGATAAAGAATGATGAGAAGATTAACAGTAATAGTAGTGCAGACTTTGTAATAATTGAACAGTGTTGAGGAATTATTTGTTTAGCAGAATGATAGCTTTCAGGAAAAAAATGTTCTTGTGTCTAGTTGTTCTGGTGTGCAGTGCTCTATAGCATCGTTTTGAGGGAAGGAGTTGAAACAGTTTATATCCAGGATGTGAGAGGTCTGTAAATATTTTACCAACTTCTAAAAAAGAATATGATTTCATTCATATGCAGTATGCCATTGATCAAATAAATGAATGAAAACCAATATCAGAGCTAAGTGCATTTCACTGGCTAAGGAACCAAGGATAAAGGCTCATTTTTGGATTTCATCTTAAGTGAATGCAGCTTACTGTAATTAAAATAAAATGTATTTAATCTGATTAAACTGAGGTGATATATTTAATAATTTTATCCTTTGATGTTTGAAAACTAAATTCAGCTTTGATTTTTGTAAATTATATTTTTTTTCTCCAAAAGGAAGTATACAGAAAAAAAATCATAATTTTTCAAAGGTTGAAACATATATAAACATAACATAATAAAATTTCGGGATAAATGTGTCTATGTGCATACATTTATCTGATGAACTTAAAACCATTTTCTCTATCTCTCTTCAGCTTTAAGGAGAAGCACTGATCAAAACCATTCATTTTGGGCCTTAATTAAATAACCCCAGAGGATGTAGAGACCCACAGGGGAGAAAAAAAGAATCCTGTAAATATTTCTGAAGTTATTGATTTTGAGTTAATGATCTTGATTAGTGCATTTCCCCGCATTTATATTTCCCACTTGGATAATGGGTAGTGATTTTAAAGTTCCATGTCAACTTTAATTAAAACCAATTTGGACAGATTTGGACAGATTTCAATATTTGAAGAGTTCAGGAAAAATATATTGTCTTAAAATGAAATTAGGATAAAAATGTAAATGACACAGTGTGGCTGGGTTTTTGTAGAACTGGATGTGTGTTTTGTTTGGTAATGTTGGCAAATTATACAAAGAACCATGATAGGTGATGAAAACCATTGGAGATACTATATACAGTAAACAACAAGTACAGGTGAAACTTCAAAAATTAAAATGTCGTGCAAAATTTCATTTATTTCAGTAATGCAATTTAAAAGGTGAAACTAATATGTGAGATAGACTCATTACATTCAAATCAAGACAAGCCGTGATGTTTCATAACATCATGTTATGATGTTTCATAACATGCAAAGCAAGATAGTTCAAGCCGTGATGTTTCATAATTGAGATGATTATGGCTTACAGCTCATGAAAACCCCAAATCCACAATATCAGAAAATTAGAATATTGTGAAAAGGTTCAATATTCTAGGCTCAAAGTGTCCCACTCTAATCAGCTAATTAAACCATAATACCTGCAAAGGGTTCCCCAGCCTTTAAATGGTCTTTCAGTCTGGTTCAGTAGGAAGCAGAATCATGGGAAAGACTGATGACTTGACAGTTGTGCAGAAAAACATCATTGACATCCTCCATAAGGAGGGAAAGCCTCAAAAGGTAATTGCAAAAGAAGTTGGATGTTCCCAAAGTGCTATATCAAAGGACATCAATAGAAAGTTATGTGGAAGGGAAAAGTGCAGAAGAAAAAGGTGCACAAGCAGCAGGGATGACTGCAGCCTGGTGAGGATTATCAGGGACAGGCCATTCAAAAGTGTTGGGGACTTTCACAAACAGTGGACTGAGGCTGGAGCCAGTGCATCAAGAGCCACCACACACAGACGGATCCTGCCCATGGACTTCAAATGTCGTATTCCTCTTGTCAAGCCACTCCTGAACAACAAACAATGTCAGAAGCATCTTACCTAAGCTAAAGAAAAACAGACCTGGTCTGTTGCTCAGTGGTTCAAAGTCCTCTTTTCTGATGAGAGCAACTTTTGCAACTCATTGGGAAACCCAGGACCCTGAGTCTGGAGGAAGAATGGAGAGGCACACACTGCAAGTCGCTTGAAGTCCAGTGTGAAGTTTCCACAGTCTGTGTTGATTTGGGGAGCCATGTCATCTGCTGGTGTTGGTCCACTGTGCTTCATTAAGTCCAAAGTCAATACAGCTACTGGGAGATTTTGGAGCACTTCATGCTTCCTTCCACAGACGAGCTTTAAGGGGATGCTGACTTCATTTTCCAGCAGGACTTGGCACCTGCCCACACTGCCAAAAGCACCAAAAGCTAGTTCAATGACTGTGGGATTACTGTACTTGATTGACCATCAAACTCGCCTGACCTGAACCCCATAGAGAATCTTTGGGACATTGCCAAGAGAAAGATGGGAGACATGAGACCAAACAATGCAGAAGAGCTGAAGGTTGCTATTGAAGCATCCTGGTCTTCCATAACACCTCAGCAGTGCCACTGGCTGATAGCTTCCATGATACACCGCAATGAGGCAGTAATTGCTACAAAAGGGGCACAAACCAAGTACTGAGAACATATGCATGCTTATACTTTTCAGAGGCCTGATATTGTTCTATGTACAATCCTTGTTTTATTGATTGCATGTAATATTCTAATTTTCTGCAATTGTGGATTTGGGGTTTTCATCAACTGTAAGTCATCATCATCACAATTATGCCAAATCACGGCTTGAACTTTCTTGCTTTGCATGTAATGACTCTATCCCAAATATTAGTTTCACCTTTTAAGTTGCATTACTAAAATAAATGAACTTTTGCACGATATTCTAAATTTTTGACTTTCACCTGTATTTACAATAGACATTTACAAGATAATCCTGGCTTTTCGCTGTTGTCATCTGTGTCAAAACAGCTATTCTTCATGTTTAGAACTGAGCTTCTTCCACTTACTTTCTCCATTTGCTATAGGCAAATGCTTTTTGAGTCTGAATGGCAAAGCCCCTGTCACACAGCACCAACGGATGGAAAGAGGATGTAAAACGGAGAGAAACACTTGCCATCCGTTGATTAACGTGATGCATCTGTTCTGTACTCACTGCATCCATTTTTCATCCTCTCTATCCGTCCAGCATCCGTCTACTGACATTTCATCCGCTCAAAAAGTTTTGAGCTGCAAAAAACGTTTTGAGCGGAAAATGTATCCAATGCGTCCATTCTGCATCTGCAACGCATACGGAGAACATCCGTTCTACATCCATCGTCATCCGTTACACATCCACGATATCCGCTAGGCATCCGCTGCACATCCATGCAATTCGCATCTGCTCCAGCGGAAAACGGACACAGGGAGGAAGTGAAACGGACACAGAACAGACACAAAGCATTGGTAGCACGGACAGAGAAAGGATGAAAGCAGTTGCAGCTTGCATAGAAAGCATTAAAATGGAAAAAACGTTCGCAGAGGGGAACTATTTCAGATATTTAGGATGTCTGCAGGATGCCTAGAGGATGCAAAAGGACACCAAGTGGAAAACCTATATTTCCTATAAAAAGGGGGAGGAACTCACCTGGATCTCACTTTCAGTCCAGCAGCCCTGCTGTGCAGACCTCTTCAGCCTTGCTCTTGCTCTTCCACAGCATTCAGTCATCTCCACCATGGATCATCACACACTCCTTTTGGTAGCCGCCATCGTTCTACAACAGTGCGAAGCCATCTACAGGCTTTTTCACCTGTTCTACGTGAAGAAAAGGAGGCAACCAAGAAGTGTCTGGATCCGAAGATGGATCACCAGAAGAGCAGCGTACAGACTGTATAACAAGCTGATGGTGGAGCTGAGGAACGAAGACTCTCGTGCATTCCAGAACTTCATGAGGATGTCGCCAGCCATGTTTGATGAAGTTGTGGAGCAGCTAAAACCCAGGTTGACCAAGCAGAGCACCAACTCCCGGCCCAGCCTGGAACCTGGGCTCAAGGTGGCACTGACTCTGCGCCACCTGGCCTCAGGGACCATGTACAGGAGCATACAGTACGGCTGGAGGGTGCCACACAACACCATCAGCATTGTGGTCAGAGAAGTGGTGTAGGCCATCATCGAAGAATACCTGGAGGAGCTCCTCCAGTGTCCCTCCACCAGCCTGCTTCCTTTTGGTGTCCCTGTAGAGCCTGTGTCCCTTCTGCCATAGATAGTCATTCTCTCTCAGCCACTCCAGCACCTCATCCTCATGTTCCTCCTCGATGGAGTATTGCATCCTGTCCTGTTCTCGCATATGCCTCTTCCTCCCTTTGGCAGGACCACATGGGCCCTCATCAGAGGGGCTTCCAGATTGTAGGGGCTGCTCCTCCACATCACCACCAGCAGCAGCACCAGCAGGATCATCATCATCAGTAGCAGCAGCAGCAGCACCACCAGGACCAGGATCAGCAGCAGCAGCAGCGCCAGCAGCACCAGCAGGACCAGAAGCACCAGCAGGACCAGGAGCACCAGCAGGACCAGCAGGATGAGCAAGACCAGGAGCACGAGCAGGACCAGCAGGACGAGCAAGACCAGGAGCATGAGCAGGACGATCAGGACCAGCAGGATGAGCAGGACCAGCAGGACGAGGAGCAGCTACAGCAGAGTAAGCACCAGCCGAAGCACCACCACCAGAAGCAGCACCATCAGCTCCTCCAGAAGCAGCATCAGCAGAAGCACCACCGCCAGAAGCAGCTTCAGCAGAGTAAGCACCAGCAGAAGCACCACCGCCATAATCAGCATCATCAGCTCCTCCAGAAGCAGAAGCAGAAGCAGAAGAAGCCCCAGCCCCAGAAGAGCAAGCCCGTGCTACAGAAGCCCCAGCAGAAGCAGAGTGAGGGACAGGGGGTGGGAGGGTGGCCCTGTCCCTCTTGTCAGGGCTGGCAGCAGATGGCTGAGGCTTTCTGTTCTTCCCCATGGTTGTTGGGTTGCTGGCTGGCAGCAAGGCTGGCAGGCTGGCAGGCAGGAAGGCTGGCAGGCTGGAAGGCTGGCAGGCAGGCAGGCAGGCTGGCAGGCAGGCTGGCAGGCTGGCAGGCTGGCAGGCAGGCAGGCTGGCAGGCTGGCTGGCAGGCAGGCTGGCAGGAAGGCTGGCAGCAAGGCTGGCAGGCAGGCTGGCTGGCAGGCAGCAAGGCTGGCAGCAAGGCTGGCACGGAGGCTGGCAGGGAAGCTGGAAGGCAGGCTGGCAGGCAGGCTGGCAGCAAGGCAGGCAGCAAGGCTGGCAGGCAGCAAGGCTGGCAGGCTGGCAGGCAGGCAGGCTGGCAAGGCAGGCGGGCTGGCAAGGCAGTCGATGTGTCTGGAAGCAGGTTTTTCCTCTGAATGGTGACCTGCTTGGGAGCTGCCTACCTTTATATCCGCGGGGCTGACACAATGCATCCCCCTCGCATGCGCAGTGAATGGTAGGCATCCGCTAGGCTTCCGCTAGGCATCCGCTAGGCTTCCACTCTGCATCCGCTTCATCCGCTAGGCTTCCGCTGTGCATCCGCTTCATCCACTCGACGTCCGTTCTGCATCTGCTCTTTCCGTACCATGTCCGCTTTCTGCGGCCCCCCAGAAGCCTTGCAGATGTGCCATCTGCTCTCATCCGTTTCCATCCGCTAGGCTTCCATGGAGCATCCGCTTTCCATCCTCCCTACGTCCTCTCCCCGTCCGTTCCTTTCCGTGTTGTCCACTCTGGTTATGCAAATTCGGGGCATTTTTGAGAGCGGATAACAACCGGTGGAACATTTTTTTCATCCGCTGTGTCCTTTTCACAAACGTTTTGCATACGTCGGCCAGTGTGACAGGGCCTTTAAGCCCATGTCACACTGCACCAAAGGATGCAAAAAGGATGTAAAATGGACAAAAAAGCTTGCCATCCGTTGGAAAACGCGATGCATCCGTTGTGTACTCACTGCGTACGTCTTTCATATGCTCAATCCGTCAAACATCCGTCTACTGCTATTTCATCCACTCAAAAAGTTTTGAGCTGCACAAAACTTTTTGAGTCGATGAACTTTTCACCGCGTATGTTCTACATCCGCGACACATATGGGCAACAAACTTTCTACGTCCGTTGTCATCCATTACACGTCTGATGTATCCTCTCAGCATCCTCTGGACATCCCCGCAACTCACATCCACTGCAGCGGAAAGCGGAAAGAGGGAGGAAGTGAAAGGTACATGGAACATCCCCACAGCGTTAGTACCACGGACATAGAAAGGATGAAAGTGGATGCAGCTCAGATATAAAGCATTAAAACAGAAAAAATGTTCATATATCGGACGTATCTCAGATATTTAGAATGTCTGGAGGATGTCTAGAGTATGTGGAAGGACACCTAGCGGAAAACCGACATTTCCTATTAAAAGGGGGAGGAAATCACCTGGATCTCACTATCAATCCAGCAGCTGTGGTGTGCAGACCTCTTCAGCCTTGCTCTTGCTCTTCCACATTATCCATTGATGTCCACCATGGATCATCGCACACTCCTTTCGGTAGCCACCATCATTCAACACCAGAACCAAGCCCTCTTCAGATTGTTTCACCTTTTCTACGCAAGGAGAAGAAGGAGACGTCCAAGAGCTGTCTGGGTCCGAAGATGGATCGGGAGAAGAGTGGAGTTTGGACTCTATGAAAAGCTGATGTTGGAGCTGAGGAATGAAGACCCTCGTGTTTTCCAGCACTTCATGAGGATGCAACTAGCCATGTTTGATGAAGTTGTGGAGCGTCTGAGACCTAGGTTGACCAAGCCGAGCACCAACTTCCATCCCAGCCTGGACCCTGGACTGAAGGTGGCACTGAGTCTGCGTCACCTGGCCTCTGGAACCACGTACAGAAACATGCAGTATGCCCGGAGGGTGCAACACAACACCATCAGCATTGTGGTCAGAAAAGTGGTGCAGGCCATCATTGAAGAATACCTGGAGGAGCTCCTCCAGTGTCCCACCACTGAAGAAGGTTGGAAAAAAGTTGCAGAGCAGTGATATCAGAGGTGGAACTTTCCCCACACTGTTGGAGCTATAGATGGGAAGCACGTGACCTGCAAAGCTCCACCCAACTCAGGGTCCACTTATTACAACTACAAGGGCTTCTTAAGCATCATCCTCTTTGCCATGGTTGATGCTGACTACAAGTTCATGTACATTGATGCTTCAGACAACGGGTCAGCTTCAGATGCCCAGATATACAACGCCAGTCACCTCAAGGATGGGCTGGAACGCAAACTCATCATGGGTTTGCCAGATCCAGATCCCCTACCCAATGACACACAAGATATGCCCTACTTCATCGTGGGTGATGACTCATTCTCGCTCAGAACCTACCTCATGAAGCCCTACACCTCCAAATGCCTCACCCGTGAAGAGAGGATCTTCAACTACAGGTTGTCCAGGGCAAGACGGGTGGTGGAGAATGCCTTTGGCATCCTGGCCAACAGTTCCAGATACTTCTCACCACCATGCAGCATCACCCAGAGACTGTAAGGAGCATTATGGAAGCTTGTTGCATCCTGCAGAATATCATGCGCACCCTCTACCCAGTGTTGCAGAACAGGCTTGTGGAGCATCAACAAGGGAATGGGGACATGGAGCCTGGTGAATGGAGACAAGGACGAAACCTGATAGACACTGTGGATGTGCAAGGCCCCAACAGAGCTTCACGTGAAGGGAAGAAGCAGCACAACATCCTGAAACACTGGTGTAACTCCCCAGCTGGAGCAGTGGAGTGGCAAGACAGGATGGTAGATGCTTAATGGATGCTTCCTTGAGCCTGTCTCATCACACTGATGAGATTGTGCCATATATGTTGAGCGGCCCAACAATGAACAGGGCATTAATAAAGAGTTTTGTTTATGTTGAAATGTGTTGATCAATGATTACATTGTTATTGATAATAAAGGGCCATATGTGTGGCAGCTGGGAGGATGGACCATACAGTCCCACTATGCTTGCACTGGAGGTTTATCTATCCCACAACTATCCTAACCCATCCCACAACTATTCTTACCCATCCCACAGCTATCCTTACCAATCCCACAGCTATCATTACCCATCCCACAGCTATCCATCCCACAACTATCCTTACCCATCCCACAGCTATCCATCCCACAGCAATCCTTACCAATCCCACAAGCATGCAAAGGCTTAACCCTTTTTTCAAAGTTTTCCCCCACACTGTATTAAGTAAAAAAAAATGAACCAAGTGTGTGAAGCAAAGATAACCTTTATTAATAACAAACTGTATGACTTTATTGAAAGCAAAATGACCCAAGTAAAGTGTCTTAAGCAAAGAAAGAGTGAACAGGTAACAACTCAGTCTCTGGCACTCTTCTCAGTCATTCTGAGGAATGCCCATGGTCTCAGATGTAAAGGGGCCAGGAACTGTGGAGGTGGCTGTTTGCTGGAGTGCTGGTTTGAGGCGCCATTGGGGTGCCTGCCCCCAGAGTACAACAGGAGATGGTGTGTGAAGGGAGCTCTCAGAGAGCTGACTCAGTCCCATGAGGTTGAGAGGCCCTTCATCAAGTACCAGGATGTGAGTCCCAAGACTGATGACAGATGTTCTGATGAAGGGTTTGGCTGTGGGGTGGATGAAGGAGGAGTGTAGTGGGGCTGTCTGGTCTGCGGCTGGGTCAGGTGAGACATCTGTGGAATCTGTGACATCCAAGGAACCTGGGTCTGGACTAGGAAGGGCTGCCTCTGCTGTGGGAAGTCCTGGTAGTGGTAGGCTTGGTCGGCGAGGGGCTGTTGAAATCCATGGAAGGGCTATGTCATCGCCTGGGGTGGAGGAACAGTCCTGGAGTGGGCCTGGAGGGTGGTGCAGAATAATAGTGATCCTCTCCTTCATCGCCTGGTACTGGGCCTTGGGCATGTCCATGAGGGTCTGGCTCACGTTCGTGATGAAGGGCTTGCAGTTAGAGGATCGTATGTTGAAATGGACCAGCTGGGAGAGGAGATCTGTGCTGGCTTTTATTGTGTCTCTGATCTCCAAGAGAACAGTGTGGCTCTTTTCCTCCGGTCTGCCTCTCTGCCTGCTTTCTGTGGAGGTGGGGCTGGAGGTGGGTGTGGGTTGGTCTCTGGTGGCTGATTCTTCTTGCTCCATCTGAGACAGGGGATCCTCCATGTCCTCCAGCACGGGGAGTGCAGCTGTGAGGGGGGTCTCTGTCATGGGGCCCTCCAAAGACACCTGCCTGGACATGGTAGCTGTCTCCTGGCTGGAAGAGGAGTGGCTCTCTGTGGGCTGTCTGAGGGAGAGGGTTGACAGAGGGGCTGCTCCTCGGTGGCGGATCTCACCCTCCAGGAAGCTGCACCTGGCCATGACATAGGTCTCCCGGTCAATGAGCTTGACAGCAGCCTGCCCGGATTTCTTCAGGTGCAGCTTGCCATACCAGGTGTGTATTTGCTTCCACCACCCAAGGAGTACATCTGAAGTGTAGTCCAGGCTCTCCGCCTTCTCTCTCCATGCTGCCTGCTTCCACTTGGTGTTGCGATAGAGCCTGTGGCCCTTCCTCCACAGGTACTCGTTCTCCCTCAGCCATTCCAGCACCTCCTCCTCATGGTCTTCGGAAACGGAGTACTGTTTCCTCTCCCCCTTCTCCTTGCCTTGCTTCTTCTTCCCTCTGGCTGGGGCTTCAGGGCCTTCAGCAGCAGGGCTTTGAGGGCCTTGGGGCTGGTCCACCACAGCAGCAGCAGGAGAAGCACCACCAGCAGCAGGAGAAGCACCAGCAGCACCAGCAGGAGAAGCACCAGCAGCAGCAGCAGGAAGAGAAGCACCAGCAGGAGAAGCACCAGCAGCAGCAGGAGGAGGAGATGTACCAGCAGGAGAAGCACCACCAGCAGCAACACTGGGAGTACCACCACCAGCAGCACCAGCACCAGCAACTTCAGAGTCAAAGCCAGGGGGTGGGATGGTAGTTCTGTCCTTCTTGTCAGGGCTGGCAGGAGTAGGCACAGGCTTCCTCTTCTTCCCCATGGTGTTCTCTCAAGATGTCTCTGGCAGCAGATCTTTCCTCTGAATGCTGACTGCTTGCGAGCTGTATCCTTTTATATCCATGGAGCTTGCACAATTCATCCTCCCCACGTGCGCAGTGAACACTTTGCATCCGCTACGCATCGCTATGCATCCTATAGGCATCCGTGATGCATCCGTGTCATCTGCTACGCATCCGCTCCTTCTGCTATGCATCCGCTTCGCTGTTCTCCCCCAGAAGCCCTGCGGATGTGTCATCCACTTCCATCCGCTTCCATCTGCTAGGGTTCCTACGAACATCCACTTTACATCCCCGCTACATCCTCCCCACGTCCGTTCCCTTCCGTTGTTGTCCGCTCTGTTTATGCAAATTTGGGACACTTTTGAGAGCGGATAACAACGGATGGAAAATTTGCTCGTCTGCTGTGTCCTTTTTGCATCCGTTGGCCAGTTTGATCTAGCCTTTACATTGAGTCAATGAAGTAAATATTTTCCCTAATTTTGGTTGTATCAACAATTGTTCATATTGTTTTTTAATATGTACTTCTTGAAGAGAAATTATATCAAATTTTAGTTTCTCTAATTTGTGAAAAATTTTCCTTCTTTTAACAGCTGAATTAAGTGCATTTATATTCATTGTAATCAATTTTTTCTCTCCCATGATTAATTATTTAATAATTAATTAACAATTAATAATAATTAATAATTAGGTTTGGCAGCTCTCGTAGATCTTGGTTCACGTTATTCTTTAATCTCCACCAATCCACCTACTGCGCCTTCTTCTTTTTCAGTCTCCATTTGGTCATCTTTGAATTCAATTAGTGAAATCTCCTTTTCTGCCTCCTCCTCTCTTCTTCCAAAAAATTCTGCATAGAATAATTCTGCTTTCTCAATTGAGTCAATTCTATGTCTCTGTTCTTGCCATGTAAACATTAACCCTTCTAGGATTAGCCATCTATAATTCACCTCTTTTTTCAATTGTATTTTAGTCAAAAATCGGTATTGTCTTCTCATCTCTCTCACTCTTCTGGGTATTTGCTTTAAAACCACAATCTCCTTGCCTTTGTATTTCAATGTTTTCTCTCTTACCACTTGTAATATTTGTGTTTTAATGGCTTTTTTTGTAAATCTAATATGAACTTCTCTTGGTTGGTTATTTCTCATCGCATAACTTGTGAAAACTCGGTATACCTCATCTACTCCATCCATCATCTTCTCTTCTGTTATTTCCAAAGCTTCAGCCAATATTTCTATCATTATCTCAGCTATATTTTGTCCTTTTTCTTCCTCTATGTTTTGAAATCTGAGATAGAATTCTGATCTGTTCATCTCCCATTTCAGCATCCCACTTTTATCTTGTTCAACCACTGTTAATCTGCTATCAATATCTCCACTCTTCTTGTCTCTTTGTTTATCTTCTTCAATTTTTTGGAATCTCTCATCATACTTCACCATCATTTGTTGAATATTCTCCACTTTTTCATAAGTTTCCCTGTTCTTTGCTCAATATTTTCTATGCTCTTTTCAATGGTGTCTGATTTTATTTTAAGGTCTTGGATTCCCTGCATAATCATCTGTACAGTCACTCTTTCTTGATCTTAGTCTTGCTTTAACATTGTCTGAATTTGACATTGTCCTCCAGATGGTGGGGAGGCAGAAATAGAAGTTGGGGAGCCAGAAGCTTCTTACTCATTTTAAACAATTTGGGATCTTCAGGTTCTTCTAAACCCTAATCCAATTATGGAATAGCCAATTATAATCCAAAATGAAAAATAAAATTGGTAGAGAGAAAAACCCAATAATAATAAAAAGAAAAGGAGAAAAAATTTCTTCAGGTTCCTCTTAACCTTAATCCAATCAATAATTAAGTAGAAAGGAAGGAGAAAAATAAAAAAGGTTTAAAAAGAGCACACAAAAAATTTGAGAAAATAAAAATAATTCTTCAGGTTCTTCAACACCTTAATCCAATTGAGAATTCTCAAATTAAAAAGTATAAAAGTGGACCAAAAGAGTAGATCAAAAAACAAAAAATCCCAAAGAAGAAAAGAAAACAACAAAGAAAATTTTGAGGCTTTCCCTTTAAAATATTAAGCAAAGATGGAAATATTACAAAAATATAGGTTTTAAAAAGAAAAAATGAACAGTACAGCTGGTAAGGGGGGGTAGCACAACTTAAGAAAATAAAAAAGACACACTGCACTTTATTTAGTTATCCAAGGCTCTTGTCATAACTCGCTCCAAGCTTCAAAGCCAAGTTTCAATTGTTGATAGAAATCCAGGAGAACACCTGCAATAACACTCTCCTGTGCTCTTCCCTCCATCTTATCACATAGCAATGTCCTTGAAAAAGAATTTCAAAGCTTTCTTTCTCAGTTTCTCAGCTTCGTCTAAAATATTTTCAAGCTTCTAGTTGGCAGTGTTACAAAGTTTCTTTACTCCCACTCTCTCCCTCCTTTCCCAGACAAAACGTAATAAAAATTAAAAAGAATAAAAATAAAAAACAAGTATATAAAAAATATCTAAAGGGAGCCTCTAACCTAAAATATTACAAAATCAAAAAAGAAAACAAAAAATAGATATAAATAGAGAAAAAACCAGTCCAGTTAGTAAGTGCAAAATCACGATAGAAGTCCAGCCATAAGAAAGAAAAAAAAAAGCAAAGCCTTACTTTGACACTTCTGTTTAAAAACTACCGCTTAATCAGTTCTGTCAAAACTTTTACAGATTCTTTTTTTCCCCCTTAGGGTGTCCTTTAAGGTCCTTTTAAGTCTTAGAATAATAAAAGAAAAATCCTCACCAAATCGACACACTTTCTCTTTCAACCTCTTCCATTCGGAGCTGTGACAACTTCAGCAGCTTTGATGGCTGCCTCTCTGCCACTGGCAAAAGGGCTTCTCCTGGATCATCCAGGGACTTTGTGATATCCCTGGGATCTACAGGGCATGCCCTTCACTATCACCATCTCTTTGGGATGGTTTAGGTCCATTTGGACCGTCCAGGGCCAAAGACATTGGCTGCAATCTCAGACCTCTGAGATTGCATGCAGTATCGTCACGATGCCAGCTCCTCCCCTCTCTGGGAGGCTGTTAATTCAGATCATTTTTTTTTTGTATTGAGAATAATCCAAGAGTTTCTGGATCTGATTAGCCAACACACTCTGGAGTGCTTGTCCAAAAAAGTATGGTAATAACTGGTTTTTTATATTTATTCAGATCTTCTGAGTTCACTTATTTCCTCTTTCAGAGGGCTGAGATCACTTTTTTTGGTAATGAGAATCATCCAAGAGTTTCTAGATCTGATTAGCCAACACATTCTGCAGCACCTTGTCAAAAAAACTACACTAATAACTGGCTTATATTTATTCAGATCTTTTTCATTCACTTATTTCCTCTTTCAGAGGGCTGAAATCACTTTTTTTGGAAATGAGAATCTTTATAAACTCCTGAACCTAACTGCATTACATTGTTATTGATTATTTACATCATAAATTAGATATCTTTACATGCTTTACTTCAGATTCTCTGAAATTATTTTTCCCATTTCTCTGGGCTGACACACTCAGTCAGCATTTAGCTCAAGTTAGCATGCCCTTTGCCACCCTCACTAATCTGCAGGTTACAAATATCATTGGCTCATTTTATACTTTGCCCTTCGTGGCTGGCTACTTTTAATTTGATCTAAAACATCTGCAAAGTGAAGGACAATTGCAGAGCACATCCATATTTCTTTACTTAAAGAGGAGTGATTTTTTTTAAAAAAACACTCTATAATAACAATTCTTAAAATAATCTGAAATGCAGCCTGGTGTGGAGATTCTGAATGTAATTCAAATTTCCTGAAGATATTTGAATGTAAATTGGACTGAAATCAATAATGAAATTTATAGAGAGAGACATGGAAAATGTGCACATTTTTGACTGAGAGTCTTATTAATTTTTGGCAGTAGAATCAGCAAAGATTTATCAGTTTAGTAATTATTAAGGTGCCAAATTATATTTGTGGAGTTCTTGGTGCTCTCTGAGTTTTTGTTTTGTTTTTTTTTGCTTGCAGATATTTTATTATCGAACTAGATAATATTATCATTGTAAAGTTTGCTCCTGTTTATATATGATAACTTTCCTTCTCAAAGTTGATGAATGTGCGTGGTTTTTTCCTTCTAAGTTCAAGGGTTTTTCTGATTTTTTTTTATCTGTCTGTTTGTCTGGTGTTAATCCCTGAAAGAAAGGATATGTTCTGATCTTTTTGTATCCATCTTAGCTTTTTTATTGTCTCTTTTGAATGGTGTGTAAATGTGTTTATTTTTGCATGTTTATTGATGGCTGACTTGTATATTTGCAGTAACATGCAAATATTGCAAATGTAGTTTGGTTGAATTAGCATTACCTAACAGAATAATTGCTTCAAAATTTAGTGGCATATTCTTATTATTGTGTTTGACATAACATTTATTTTTATATTTTGTTCAAACTAGGAAGTGCATTGAAAATTTTTGGGGCAAAGAGAAAATTATTGTTTCCTTTCCTTATGTCAAGGAAAAATTAAACTTGATAAAGTGCTTTTAGTGAGGAAAATGCTACTGTGCCTGGAGTCATCTATGCTTTTTATGCTATTGGGCAATTGTAGTGGATGTGATTGATTCTGAGCCATGAAATATTGTCAACTCTTAGCAATCATGTAGATAGACGAATTTTCTCTAGGATATTCTGTCCACAACCCAGTCCTTCAAATCTTCCACCAGTTCACCCATTACCCTTGCTACTAGTTTTCCTCTTCTCTTTCCTTCCATCTTTCCCAGCATTATAGACATTTCCAGAGAGTTAGATCTTCACATTATATTGTATGTACAAAGTATGATAATTTCAGCCTAATCATTTGTACCTTGAATGAGAACTCTGGATTGATTGGCTCATTGATTTATTTGTTTGTTTCCTTGGCTAGCCATGATAGCTCCAGGAGTTTTCTGGCTCCATCTTTTTTTTTCAAACTCCAACTTTGTGTCCATAAAGAACACCATTATTTGCAGGATACTGGTTGATAATTCTTTCACTGTTGATAGAAGATCCTAAAAGGTACAAACTACCCACTCCTTCAATATCTGTCAATCAAATCTTTAATATGGTCATAGAACAACATAAGGGTGGAATACAAACTGTAACTGTAAAAACTAAAAAATATAAAATTCACAGAGTTAAAAAAGCAGGTTTAAAAGCTAGCATAAACAATTTAAAAAAATTTATAAAAAGCAGTAAAACATTAAATAAATATAAAAGTTAACATGGAGTTAAGTAAATCAGAATACAAAACACCAACAAGTTAAATATTTATTTTGGCAAATTTCAGGCACAGATCATCATCTGATGGATTTTAATTACTGCTGCACAGAACATAGTAACATTGTATGTTATAGCAGGATTAGTATCAGAATGGATCCAAAATAAATGATAAATACATAGTAAAAACATTTAAAAACAAAAACCTTACAATACTAAAAATATGTCTCAACATTTAAAAAAACCTGGGGTAATCTATATTTTTTTATTTAAATTCTTTATATTATTCAGTATAATGCTATGGAAGTTATAACATCTACCTTTAAGAAATAATTAATTTAAAATGTACTAACAGGCAGAGATAGTAGGAAAAACGTATTTATGAAAATATCTTAGGTTTCATATTAAAAGATATGTTAAAATTCACACATAGGCAGAAGCTATTGAGAGAATAACTGGCAGATTAAACTATAATAAATATTCTAGAGAAATTGACAGGTTCAAATTTTTATTTGAATATATAGCCAGGTATACAATCAACATGCAAATTTGTTTAGATTAGAAGCTTGTTTTTTGTATATTTTGTAAATATAAAATTAATAATAATAAATGTAAAGAATTCCAATGTACTTTTGATTAAACAAAATATAAAATAAGAGAAGCAATTTATCTTCAGGGAGTCAAGTAGCTTGACTCTCAGATAAACAAGTAGCTGGTGAGAACCTTGGAGTATTTTGCCTCTTCCTTTTTTTCAAAACTTTCAAATCAACATTTGGTTGAGAGACAGGAGTCATTGTCAGCTAACTACGACTTTCAACAGCACATCTTATCAGCGAAAACTTCTCGTAAATTATCAAGAAAAGAATCAATAAAATGGAACAAGGCCTTGCCTGATAGAGGAGCTTGGATAATTAAATGGAGCACTGAGAAAAAGCATAATTGATATTTATGCCACCTTCTCTATTTTGTAGTATTTTAGAATTAGTTTCTAGTAGAAGTATATGAAGGCAGCCATCCACTCTTTGTACAGGAAATCCAGAAAAGTGTTTGAGCCCCAGAGAAAATGACAGAGTGAAACCTAGCCATGCCAAAACCTAGCTAGGAAGAGTGATATCACCAACAAGACTGGAAAATATTATCCTCTGCTAGATGATGATCACTCTCTTGGGCTTTTGGAATAGCTATTGCTATTTTTTCAAATAGTAGCTGAGATCCTGAAGAGCCTTTGCTAGTCCTTCCTTACCAAGCAAGGTTCAACAGTATATGGGAGAGTAATTTGGCACAGCATAATAGTAATAAATCAGCTATGCATGTGAATCTGGAAATCAATAGTTTGTCAACTAATCCTTTTCTAGAGCTTGGCATCCCAAAGATCTAATAATATTGGCAGCTGCCAGTCAAATCTGCATGATGATCCTTCTGCTCTAGTACCTCTGTGAGTTGGAGGTAACAAAAGTCCATTCCAAGGTGTGTCTGGATCTTGTTATCAAATAGGAACATGATGAAAGATGGTGAGGCATCCCAGTAACACCAATTTTGCAAGTGTTTTATCTTTAAAAAAAACCTATAAGGTATTAGCCTTGAATAAATATTACCTTATCCCAGGCCAGAAATTTCAAAGTTCTGAAAGAGGAGTCAAAGGGAATTGTAAACATGAAAAATGGCATTAAAGCCCCAAAAGGGTAATTATGCATGACACAGAAAATATAATTTCTTCTTTTCTGACTGTTTATGTTTTGAGCTTGTGCATGGTTGACAGTTTCCTTTTTAAAAACTGAAATCTCAGTAGACATGTATGAGTCACTTCAATATTTCATGGAAAATTAGTTTTTTCTGTAGTTGGATGCATAAAGCTGCTGTATACAAATTAACATTTTTGTAGCTTTAACCCATAAATTATGGATTTCAATAACTTTAGGTTATGGTAAATATTTCAAAAGGAGGTAAATATGGTAAATATTTCAAAAGGAGGATGTACTTTGAAGATTGTAAGTCTTTATCTCACAGGCTGTGTGTTTGTGCTATTTTTATTATATCATGGTGGAAAAGTTAGAAGTTTCCTTCTACAGATTGAAAGAGCCTTTTACCTCCAATTAAAGGACTTTTTTTCAACTGAAAGTGGAAGAAAAATTAGACCGGCATGATATTCTTTCCGCTACATTGACCTTCATGATCACTTCAACAGTGGTAGTGTAATTTTAAATACTGTAGAAGCCAGATGTCTGATATTTCTTATTTTTGAAAATATGAGTAGATATATTCAGGGCTCCCCCTCACCTCCCCGCCACTGCCTTTTTCAAATGTGTCACCTTGCACAAGGGAGATGCCAGTTGGTGATCTTTTTTTCTTCATAATTCTGCTAAACTGATTGTAATGGGAAATATTTTAAAATAAATTTTATTATGAATCAGTAATGTTTTTCTGAGAATTGATTAAAGGTTTCCTTGAAAGTATCAGTTATAGATAGTTGAGAAATGTATTAGAGTGATTGATTCAATACTTCATAAATGACAATATCAGCTATTGTTATGTCATCAAAATCACAAATAGTCCCCTTCTTGCTCTCTTCCCACCCATCCATCATTCTCCCTCCTTCCTATGAGGTCTTCCACATGGCTCATACATTATTTCAGAAAGACATTAATGAATGGTTTCCAGTTCTCCCCAGTCTACCTCACACCAGCCTGCACTCATCTTTTTCTGTCTCAGTTTTAAAATTTTATTTTTCATTGGCTACTATCACAAACCATGACATTTGGAGTGTCTGAAAGAAGTGATAGAGACCTCTTATGCCCCAGTTGGCTGTCTAAGACTGCTCAAGGCCTAATCCCCAAAAGACTGAGCTGCTTCATCTGTGAGGGAAGACTAACAACATATTTCCCTTCCCTTGGACAGTGGAGGTGGTTCTTTGGCCACCACTACTCTATGGTTTAATGTGGAGTGCAGAGTGCAGAGTGTTGCTACTTTTCTGCCTCTACTTCACCAGGATCAGATAATTGACAACAGGAGACCCATCCCTTCTCTTCTCATTGTAGGCAGATTAAGTGGGGAGATAACACTCTTGGCCACAAGCTAGTGAAGTAAGGGAGTGAAGGAGTGAAGCAAATCTGTTGTCAGTAATTTATTCCAAAGAAAGTACTTCCCACACTGTCTTCCTTTTTTCCACCATTTTCCTTGCAGATTTTCCACCTCACTGCAAAGATAGAACATGGGTCAGAGATAAAACTGCCTTTTCTGTCTGCTCATGGACTATACAAATGCATTTTGGTGCTGCAGTTTGGATGTGCTCTATGCTGGAAAATCTGAATGAGAAAATTCCAAATTGGTTCTGGCATCAAGGATTTCTTATTGACTCTCCTTCTGCTTAGATTTGTCATGGTCTGCTTGTGGCAGTTGCTTTTATGACTTGAACTGCAGAATAGTTGAAGGCAAGCAGCCAAGGATGGCCACCTCTTTGTCTACATTTGTCTGGGTTTGAGAGTTGACAAAAAGCTGAGATAAGAGCTATTGTGGGATTTATCTGGTTGAATAGGCCAGCCAAAGAGCATGACAGAATTATTTTATTGTATTTTGAAGATTGTTCCCATACTGCCATTGGCAAGTCACCAGCCATTCCAGGTTTAAACATAGATGGCTTTTAAAAGGCTTATGTAGAAACATAGCTTTCCCCCTCAGCTGAACAAAACAATGGAATTGACATCCAGTACAGTGAGAATGAGTGAAGGCTGCAAATGAACAGCTTCTTGGCCTTTCAGGGATTTTAACAATCCCAGAATGCTTGTAGGATTATTATGCTTGTGTAGATAGTTGAACAATGTTTATAAAAATAGTGGGTGGACAATGATGCATCCCTTCTTCTTGGAAATATTTATTATCCATTCTTATAACATTGCTCTTATAACAAATGGGTCAAGTACTTTACACCCTAAATAGATCAGCATAATATCCAGCCTCATAACACTTTTCCCAAAGATACCTATCAATTCTACTCCAGAAGAGAACATACTTTTGATATTATTCATTTTATTTATTTACCTATTATTTATTATAAAACATTGAGACTTCTTCCCAGCTATAAAAGTTATTTATAATAAGACATAAGTATTTATAATAAGTCCAATGATTTATGCATTGAAAGATAATATTAGGAGGAGAGTTTAACTCAGAAAAGATGATATTAAAAAATTGGCTATTGAGACTATTAGCATAGGGGGCTTATTAGCCTTATACCCTACAGCAGATGAGAAGTCTGAGCCTTGTGCCCACTGCATACAAGCAAGAGGCACATGACCTTTATCGAGGATGTATAAGAATGTCACCATGAATTGTACTAGGAATTGATTTGAGGTGAACTAGAGAGGAATATGTCTCGCCAGAATGAAATCCAGCTATCAATTCATTTTTCAAATATAGTTAAATTACTTTTGAAATTATGTGATATGGGATCTAAAGATTTTTTATCAAAAACAAAACAAGTGTGGCATTCCCTCCCCCCCATTGCAGCACTTCTTAAAAAGAGTATGTTGTACAATATTATGTTGTTATAAAATTAGTACAGGATACAACACAAATATACATATACATACATTCACACATACATACATACATACATACATACACACACATATATAAATATATTTGGTGAGAATTTTGCTAGGAAGACACAGAATAACCATTTCCATATATTTTCAAATATAAATACATATATAAACAAATCTCTTCTTCTACATGAGTTGGTGATTTTATGTCTAAATACTTTATTTAAACTCAAGATTTAAATATTTAAAACTAGAAATCTCCTGTACAAAACTAGTACTCTGTACATCCTGTTCAGTACATGAGAGGAGATGGGGCAACATTTGTCATATACACACTCTTTGAATCATAAAATCATAGGACTGGAAGGGACTTTGGAATTGTTCTAATCCAACTCAACCCTGCCAAGACAGAAGACTATATTCCATCCCAGACAAATGGTAACCCAAATTTTTCTTGAAGATATCCAGCAATGGAGCACTCACAATTCTGGGAGGCAAGCTGTTCCATTGATTAAGTGTTCTCACTGTCAGGAAATTTCTTCTTAGTTCCAGATTGGATCTCTCTTTAACAAACTTCCAGTCATTGCTGCTTGTCCTGTCCTCAGATGCTTTGGAAAATAAGTTGACTCCCTCTTTATGACAGTTTCTCAAATGTGGAAGACAGCTATCCTATCACCCCTAATATTTTTATTCCTTGGGCTTGACATAAGTAGTTCCCATAATCTTTCACTATTTATTTATTTGTTTGTTTGTTTATCACAATAAAGAATTCCTCAGAAGAAAATAATTAATTATCAGCATAAAAAATAAATAATATAATTCATCATCCATGAAAAAATAGAGAAAAAAAGCAAAAGGCAGTCAAAAGCCTTGTGCAGAAAAGATGCCTTAGCTAGTTGTTTTGAATGACTTTTTGCATTTATGTTCCAGCAATTTAGTAGGTGATAGCTGACAAGAATTCAATATCTCACAACAATAGACAGGTTCTCTAATATTGAATGGATCAATGCCTTTATTAGATGCTATGGGTGGCATGCCAGTTGGGGTGATCAAACCTTTATGCTGCTATTGATGTTCTCCTGCAAGCCATTGAGCTTTTGGTCAACAAAACCAAACAACATACTGTAGTGCTTCAATTATATAGTAGGTTGCAAATTTGGTAGTAGATTTGGTAGCCCTCATTACATCTAGAAACTCTAGTGTGGCTGACTTCAAGTGGAATTCTCCAGTGGCTTCACAAAATTACTTAGGCAGTTCAGAACAATTTGGCTTAACATCTAGCTGAAAAGGTCTAACTGAAAAGGTCTTCAAATGCATACACATGCCTGGCCTTAAATAGCTTAGCTGGAAGATGAGAATCTAGTGTATGTATTTATTGTATATGTGCTCATGTTAACAATATTTATATGATTATATATTTGTTTAATTTCTATTAACCACTGTCATAATCTTCTCACTGAGAAGAAACTGGGAAACTGTTATTCATCTAGATTACTTCAGGCTAATAAGAGTTTGGAAGCATAGAATGAATAAACTCATGTTTCCTTTTCAAATTTTCTATTCTGGGAAATCTCTTCAGGTAAAGGGTACTATATGAGTGTTTGTATTATTCATTCCTAAAATCTGACTTAGTATTGTTCAGAATCAGAAAGCAGGATTGATTATATTGTGAAATACAGAAGGAAGGCAGGAAGGCAGGAAGGCAGGAAGGCAGGAAGGCAGGAAGGCAGGAAGGCAGGAAGGCAGGAAGGCAGGAAGGCAGGAAGGAGGGAGGTGTTGAAGCGCGGGAAATCAGGAGACAGGAGACCAGCGTAACTTCAGCTCTTTATTCAAGGTATAGATCTGTGTGTGTTTTAGTGAGCCACGGCAACTCTTCTTATAGAAATAGCCGGCAGCTCTCACCCAATGACAGCTTTCTGAATCTCCCGCAATCGGTTTGTCCAATCATGGGAGATTCCTTACTAACCAATCAACGTCTTGCATCTTGGCCAATCACAGTACAGTTCGTTTCAGCCAATCAGGTTAGGGTATTACAAGTATGTTAATATGTAACACCGCTCCCCTCTTGGTATGATCCATCCTACGTGACGTAGTCGCATAGGTAGGCAGGGCTTTTTAATTGCCTACTTGACCTGTGCAGTTCAGTTGCTGTGTGGTCTTCAGCCAGTTCAGAAGGGATCTTCGTTGCTCCCGCTGTTCTCCATGGAACCGCCTGGAAAGGTGAGTTAGGCCTTTTGCCACAACTCCCACCCGGTCTACTAGGTTCGGTCAAGTTGTCAGCTTCTTTGTTCCCAGCCAGTCTTCCCGGGCTGGTTGAGCTGGCTTGACTGTTCATTCCAGGCAAGATTCCGAGAGGGTCGTCTTCCTCCGGTACCCTTCGGCTGTCTTTACTTTCCGGTGAGTATTGATGGTTTCTTCTTTTATTTAGTGGTGTTTGTATTTCTGGTTTGGTTTGTCGTTGTCTTATAGTAGTATTTTCTCTTTCTTCTTGATGATTGTTTGGGGTTTCCCCCCCCCCCCACTCTAGTTTTTTTATTAGAGTCTGTTTGTGAGTTTTATGGGTTTTCAGTGCTGTTTAAAATTATTCTTAATCGTATTTGGTCGACATGCCATTTCCAGTTTCTTCCGTCCTGTTTCCAGCTGGTACAACCGGGGGCCTGTCACTTGGGTTATTGTTGCAGGTACCCATAGCGGGTCCCCTGAAAATTTTTTAGCATAGATCATGTCTCCCGGATTAAATGTCCAGTACCGGCTGGATGAGTCTGGTGGTTTTTCTGGATTGTAAGTCGAGTGAAGTCTGTCTAGATGGGATCGGAGTTTTCTTCCCATCAGGAGTTCTGCCAGGCTTTTATTGGTTTTGGCACTTGTTGTTATGTGCTGTATTGTTAATAGTTTATTTATTCTGTCGTGTATGTTACCAGTGTCCATCATTTCTAAAGCGTCTTTGGTGTATCTGACCATTCGTTCTGCCCGCCCATTCGCCGCGGGATGAACGGGCGCTGTCAATGCATGTTGGATTCCCCGTTCAGCGAAGAATTGCTCAAATACCAATGCTGTAAATTGTGGCCTGTTGTCAGATACTATCAAGTCATGTAGGCCATGGGTGGCGAAAAGTCTGTTTAGTTGTTTTGTAACCTCCTTTGTCGTGGTAGATTGCATTCGGCTTACCTCCAGCCAGTTGGAGTAAGCGTCTACTGTGATCAGGAAAGTGTGCCCTTTTGTGGGTCCCGCAAAGTCTATATGGACCCTCGACCATGGTCCCCTTGGTGTTTCCCACTGGAGGGTTTGTGCTTTGGACGGGTTTGGCCTGGACTGCTGACATTTGTCACATGTAGCCACCCAGGTTTCAATGGTTTTGTCTATCCCTGGCCACCATACATAGCTTCTGGCCAGGGATTTCATTTTCACAATGCCCGGGTGTCCTTCATGCAACATGTGTAATATTTTTTTTGTAAGCTGTCTGGAACTACCACTCTGTTGCCCCATAGTATACATCCCTTTGGGGAGGATAATTCAGTTTGCCAGTTGTGGAAAGGTTTAAATTGGTCACTGCTTTCTGTTTCCGGCCACCCTTTTACCACCCAGTTCAAAACTCACGCCAGTTTGCCATCTTTGCTCATCTCTCTTGCAATGTCTGATGCGGTTGTTGGTAGGTTGGGCAATGTCTCTATTTTCAGGATGGATGTGGTGGGTGCAGGGTCATCTTTGTAATCTGTTAATGGGCAACAGCTTGGTGTGTCGGCATGCGAGATGCATTTCCCTGGGGGATGTATTAGTTGGTAGTTATAGGCGGCAAGGAACTCAGACCACCTTGTCATCCGGGGAGAAAGTATGTTAGGGGTGGCCTTGTTTCCCGCCAGGATCCCCAGTAGTGGTTTATGGTTGGTGATGAGGGTGAAGTCCCTACCTATCAGTACTCATGAAACCGCTTCACGCCGGTAACTGCTGCAAGTGCCTCCTTGTCGAGCTGGCTATAATTTCTTCCTGCCTTTGATAGTGTTTTCGAGATGTAAGCAATCGGTGCTTCTCTCCCATCTGGCAGGGTATGGCTTAGTATAGCTCCGATGCCGAATGGAGAGGCATCGCAGGTTACCGTTAGTGGTAGGGTCTCGCTGTACTGGATGAGGACTGATTGTGATGTGAGGAGGCCTTTTATGTTCCAGAAAGCGGCCTCTTCATGCTTGCCTCGGGACCAGACGGATATCTTGTCGAGCAACCTATGCAGAGGTTCCGCTGTTGTTGCCTTCTGTGGCAAAAAGATATTGTAGAAATTGATTAGTCCCAGAAAGGCTTGTAATTCTGCCTTATTTTGAGGTCTCGGGGCTTCCTTTACTGCTTTTATTTTTTTTGTGTGTAGGGTGGATTCCATCTTTGTCCACCAGATATCCCAGGAACTCAACCTTTTTATTACATAACTGGCACTTTTCTTTTTTGACTTTAAGTCCTGCATTTTTAAATTTTTGTAGGACTTCTCTGAGTCAGCTTCTCAATTGTCTTTTGTCTTTGGCCGCTACCAACATGTCATCAAAATATGGCACGACTCCCTTAATTCCTTGGAGTCACCATTCCATGAGACTCCGGAACACCCCTGGTGCCACACTGACTCCGAATTGGAGCCTTTTGCACCAGAAAGCCCCCCTGTGAGTCACGATAGTTTGCGCTTCTGCAGTCTCAGCATTGACGGGCAGCTGTTGATATGCTTGCGCCAAGTCAAGCTTCACAAAGACCTTTCCTCCCCTGAGTGAGTGTAGGAAGTGCTGTACCACTGGGACTTTGTTGCTGTGCGTTGTTAAGTGTCATTTTATAGTCCCCACAAATTCTCATGGACCGTTGGGTTTGATTGGTGTGACTATTGGGGTCTCCCAGCGTGCATGATCTATTGTTTCCAAGATCGCTTGTGCAATGAGCTCATCTAATTGTTCATCTATTTTTGGTTTAAGGGCAAATGGAACTCATCTAGGTTTGAGCTGGATTGGGGCAATATTGGGGTTCAAGCTAAATGATATTGGGGACCCGCGGTACTTGCCTAATTGTCTGTCAAACACTTCTTAGAATTCCTTCATCAGCTCCTCCTCCCAGTCTGTTTCCTCGACATGGTTGATGCATGTCACCTCGATCCCTAATGGCGCGAACCATTCCAGACCCAGCAGGCTTGGTTGGTCTCTGTTGACAATAGTGAGTGGAAGTACTTTTCCATGCTTTTTGAAGGTTACACGGAAGTGTCCAATTCCTATTACGGGGATTCTGTTCCCCTGATAGTCTTTAATAGTGAGTCTCTGGTTCTCCAGCTCTTGTTTCTGGAAGCTGGGCATTAACCTCTTAATTGTGTCCCAGGACACCATGGAGAGGTATGATCCAGAGTCCACCTCCATTCAGCCTGCCTTCGATGCTGACCTGCATGTGTACTTTTCTTGCATTGGAGTTGTCTGAATGGCCGATTGTGACTGTTTGATGGGTTTCTTCCCGTTGTCTGGTCTCACTGAGCCACTTGCTTCGGTTTTCGCGGTTCCATCGGTTCTCTGTGAATCTGTCTCAGTTTCTGGGAGGCATGTTATCACATCATCTTGGGCTGGAATTCCATTTGTTTCAGCAAACCTTGGTGATATGCCCCCGTTTTTCACAGTACCGGCAAATGGCACTCAGAACGGGAGTGGTCGCCACTGCAACCGGCACACTGGAAGCCCGACATATGACTTCTCCGCTGGTCTCACTCTGCTTGCAATCGGTGGATCTCCTCTTCCTCATCATCGGTGTTGGGTGATAGATCGATGTCCTCGTTGTGCGCCGTTGTTGCTTTGTGACCAGTTTCAGTTCGTTTTTCGGGGGATGTGTTGGTCTCCAAGGTTGTTGGCCAGTTTTTTGCATTCATTAGTCACATCTTGACCACTGATTTCTTTGTGGCTTCAGCTGCGGTGGCTTCAGCAATGGCTTCGGTAACTGTAATGTCTGCTCGAGCCATTAGCCTGCTCTGGAGCACGGGGTCTCTGAGACCGAGAACCACATGGTCCCTCAGAGCCTCGTCCATGTCTGAAAAGCCAGACGCACCTCCGATGTTCCTCAATGCTGCCACAAAATCCCCGATGCTTTCCTTGTCCCTTTGATCCCGATGGTAGAATTTGTGTCACCGGATCAGGTTTGGCACGGCTGGGGCATAGTGATTCCGAAGTAATCGATCTAGATCTGGACAAGTCATCTCCTTCACGTCCTCTGGCTTGGCCAATGCTTTGGCCATCTTGAATACAGCTGGTCCACAATGGGTCAGGAACACAGCTCTCTTTCGGTGGTCATTTGCATCCTTGAGATTGTTGCTCTCGAGGAACATGAGGAATCTGTCAATGTAAGATTCCCAGTCCTTGGTTGCCTGGTCAAATGGTGCGGGTGGCGAGTTGCTGCCGGCCATCTCATCAGTTGTTCAGCTAGGTTGCCACGTACCCGACTGGTCTCTTTGTCTCAGGATCTGATCCTCGTTGCCAGTGTTGAAGGGCGGGAAATCAGGAGACAGGAGACCAGCGTAACTTCAGCTCTTTATTCAAGGTATAGATCTGTGTGTGTTTTAGAGAGCTGCGGCAACTCTTCTTATAGAGCTAGCCGGCAATTCTCACCCAATGAAAGCTTTCTGAATCTCCCGTGATCAGTTCATCCAATCATGGGAGATTCCTTACTAACCAATCACCGTCTTGCGTCTCGGCCAATCACAGTGCAGTTCATTTCAGCCAATCAGGTTAGGGTGTTACAAGTATGTTAATATGTAACAGGAGGGAAGGAAGGAAGGAAGGAAGGAAGGAAGGAAGGAAGGAAGGAAGGAAGGAAGGAAGGAAAAGGCATAAGTGAAATACATAAGAGTGATAGAGAAGGGCTGTAGTTCTCATTTAATGAAAAAATATTAAAAGATTCAACACCAAATAGAATGATTAGAAAGTAGATGGAAGCACAGATAGATTGTCACAAACACTGAAAAGATGCTTGAAACAATGAATTGGCTATAGATGACAAAAATGTATCTGAGCAATTACTTATTGCAAAAATGATAGAAGAAAAATACAACAAGGGCAAGTGGAATTATAGAATGTGGAAATAGGGTTTCTATGTTTATAAAAAGATGTCGCTGAACTAGTTTTAGAAATAGTTTCTTCTCTTTTCTTCTCTTGTCCTTTAATTATTTTGGCTTCCTATTTATTACTCCTATTCCGTGTTTTATATAACATTGAATGCTCCAAAAAAGAATACTGTAATGGATATTACAGTATACTGTAATGGATAAAGAGATAAAAATCAGGCAGTGGTTAGAATGCAGTACTGCAGGCTAACTCACTGCTCATCCAGGAGTTCAATTCTGACTAGCTCAAGGTTGACTCAGCTTCCCATCCTTCTGAGGTCAGTAAAACGGGAACCAGATTGTTGGGGGCAATATGCTGACTTTGTAAACAGCTTAGAGAGGGCTGTAAAGCACTGTAAAGTCGTATATAAGTCTAAATGCTGTTGTTATTGCTATATGCGCGTACTGGAATTACTTAAAATAACTCTCTTTTTTCAAATGAGCATGCTCACTTGCATTCCATATCAAACTATCCTTCAGCCATCATTTTGTGTAGAATTTTCTCCCCTTAATTAAACTCCCCCAATGATTCCAAATAACAGCTCAAATTCCCAACTTCATCTTCTGGTTACAGTTGTAAAAAGGATGGGGAATGGGCAGGGGTGGACTGCTGCATGTTTACAGGGGTTTGGAAGATTCTCTATCTAAGATTCTGTGCAATTTGGAGAACTCCCAAATCCCACTCCTGACTGGCCCCACCCACCCCATCCTGCCCCTCCCAGGAGTTCCCACATATCCATTTTGGATGCAGGTAAGTGCAGGGTGCAGGCAGAGGCTCAGAGAGGGCAAAAAATGGGCCTCCTGGAGGTTTGGGAAGGCCAGAAATGGGCCTGTTTTCAGCTTCCAGAGAATTTCTGGAATCCAGGCAGAGAATCCTTTGCTAAAATGTTTGAAGCCCACCCCTGGGAATGGGTAATGAGGAGTGAGGAAAAAATGAGTGTCACAAGTACACTTACTTCATGAAATTGCAAGCAAACTAATAAATATAATCTTTGCTACTGTTATTCTCAAATTCTTTTTTAGTGACATCTAAAACCATATAACACTCAGCCAATAATGCCTTACTGAAGGAATTAAACCACTATAAAGTAGGTGGGGTGAATCTAAGTGTGTCTCTTCTTCTGAATTTAACACCTATTTGTCCTATTTTCCCTTGTAAAAGAGTGCACAAAAGCTGATATAAATATCAGTCTGACACATTGATTATTTAATTTCTGTAACCATTTTTATAAAACATCACATTTCAAGTTTTATTTTTTTTAAAAACTATACTTTTTATGTACATTTTCTTATCCACTTCCTGCCAAAACTTTCACTTATGTTTCATTGCTTTATCTGTTTGTATCCTCAAGTTAATTCAAACAGTACATTATACCACAACAAATTTTGAATCAAATAACGTAAAATTCACTAACTTTTCCATAAGCAAAGTCAATAGGGAAGCCAATAAATAGTGAGAAGTCACTCCCCCTTCCTCTGCTTTTTTGTCCATCTGTGGTCATTCTGTTTATCTGATTAGTTAAATAAATATTGACTTAATATTAACATTTTTTTCCATAATAGCCTTTTTCTATTTATGATATACAGATAATACTCAACTTACAATTTGTTTAGTGACTATCCAAAGTTACAACAGCATTGAAAAAAGTGACTTATGACCATTCTTCACACTTACAACTATCTCCATGGTCAGCATCTCCATGATCATGTGATCAAAATTAAGACACTTGGCAACTGACTTAAATATACAATGGTTGCAGTATCCTAGGGTCATATGATCAACTTTTTGCAACCTTCTGACAAGCAAAATGAAAGGGGAAGCCAGATTTGCTTAACAACCTTGTTGCCAGGGATGGGATTCTACTAGTTTTGTCCGGCTCTGTAGAACCGGTTGTTCCGAAGAGCAGCAGACATAGAACTGGTTCTATGTCTGCTGCTGTTGTGGCCCATCCGACCACCCACACCCGCTCTTACCTGACCTTTATTTCCTGTTTTTTCAACTGCAGCTGCTTTGTGTGACACAGCTGCAGTTGAAAAAGCAGGAAAAAAGGACTTTTTCCAACTGCTGCGCACTTGCATGCAGCACTGCTCAGCTGTCCGGGCAGCTCAGCAGGTTGTAAATTGCACTCGTGTGACTCGTGCATGCATGCGTGACGCTAATAGACAGAACTGGTAGTTATACCAGTCGGATCCCATCCCTGCATGTTGCTAACTTGCAACTGCAGTGATTCACTTAACAACTGTGGCAAGAAAGATTGTAAAATGGGGCAAAATTCACTTAACAAATGTCTCACTTAGCAACAGAAATTTAAGGCTCAATTGTAGTCGTAAGTCAAGGACCACCCACATACTTTTCTTAGATGATCACAGGACTATCCAGAATTGGAATAAAAAGATATAGTCAACCTAAAAGATAATGTTCATTCTGGTCACATCAGACTGCACTTCCTTTCTCTCAAAGAATGACCCACTGGGTCACAGAGTTGTGTAATAAAATATAGAGCTGACTTTAGAAAAGGCCGAGGGACATGAGACATTACTGTTGATTCTCTCTGGATAATTGGGAAAGCTAAAGAATAAAGAAGTTAGTGTGTACCTCACTGATTATAGAAAACTTTCATTATGTCGATCATGTCAAGCTGTGGTACCATACATGCTTAGAAATGAAAACCTTAGAACATCTCATTGACCTCATGAGAAACTCACAACATGACCGGAAGCCACAGTATGAACAAAACAAGGCAAAATAAACTTAACTTAAATTAAGCTTATAAGGTTGGGAAGGAATGAGACAAGGCTGTATATTCCCTTCTTATTTATACAATCTACATGTCATATATATATTAAGCTGGAATGGAAAAATATGAGTGTGATGCCATAACTGGATGAAAAAACATCAGCCAGAAGAATTCTGATAACATTATTATTCCTTTATTTATTTATTTGGAGGGAAGAGCTAATAAGAATTTTGCAAAAAGTATATACTGTATAAGATCACAGCTATGCAGATGTGGTATTCAGCAGGTTCTGACCAGTTCTGGAGAACCAGTAGCAGAAATTATGAGTGGTTCAGAGAACTAGCAAATACCACCTCTGACTGGAGATTTTACAGTATCCTTCCCCTGCCACGCCCACCAAGCCACACCCTCAGAACCAGTAATAAAAGAAATGTGATTCCCACCACTGCAGCAGTGTGTTAGAAATAATGGAGAATTTTAAAAAAGGAATCGTAAAGTAAGAACATTGTGAAAGTGTGGGTGTAAATAGAACATCATTTTTTTTAAAATAGCAGTTAAAATTGCAAAGATGTAGTGTGTGTAAGCAAAGAGAAAGTGCAGGGTTTCTTAACCTTCCTTTTCTTAAATCTACCTTTTCTAATCATCATGATGCCCCAAACAAAAACAATGTGTATTGTATTGTTACCCTCTTTTGTAAATTTATTACAACACATATATACAGGGTGGAGATTCCATTGCAACATTTCAACACAATTTTATCATTTCCCCATACCATATTCCTCCTCTCCCCATGGATACTAAAGCTGAGGTTCATCCCCAGTTTCTAAGGTAATAAATTAATAAGTTAATAGAAGGAAACTGACAGAGATGGTCTGTTGTGAGACAATATATTACTGACAAATATGTTCTTTAATATTAAAAAATGAGTCTTACAGCTTTATAAAATAAATCCATTTTGTGAAAAAGCAATCAACATCTTTTTCCCAATCACATTCATAATAACACATTTACTGGGAATAACAGAGGAATAAAATAACAGACTTGGAAGGGACCTTGAAGATCTTCTAGTCCAAAGTCACTGCCCCGCCATTCAAGCAGGAAACCTTAGACCATTTCTGACAAATTGTCATCCGATCTTAAAAGCCTCCAGCACTGGAGCACCAACAATTTCTGGAAGCAAGCCATTCCACTGAATAATTGTTTTAACTCTCAGGAAATTTCTCCTTAGTCCTAAGTTCATTTTCTCCATGTTTAATTTCCATCCATTGCTTCTTGTCCTGCACCTAAGTGCTTTGGAGCAGGTGTCGCCAATCTTTTGGACCTCAGGGACCACCAAAATCATAATTTTAAATCCCAGGGATCACTAACTGGTTCTATGAGTGTGGCCTAATTTGTGGATGTGGCTTGGTGTCATGTGACTGGCTGGGCATGGCTTGTATGTAAATATTATAAATATTTATATACATATTGATTTTTTATAAAAAAGAAGAGCAACTTTTACCCAAAATCAGGCAAAGCAGTGAGGAAAGGAAAGAAAGAAGCCTTGCCCTTTTACGAATAGGAAAAGTTATTTCCTTTTGTGGATTTCAAATTTCCTGGCTGGGAGAAATGCAAAATGATTTGGTCAGCTGCACTGAAAGTCAGAATCAGTTTATTAATAGGAAGGCAGGTAAGAAATCTCACAGCATTCTTAGGATTAATCTAATAAGTGAGTAGAAAAACCTGTAGGTGTGAATCTTTGAAGACTTTGATTTTGTATGTGTGTGTTGAATTATTTTCCTGGGATCTTGGTTTTATGGTCCTGATCCTTTGTAGTTGCTTGTTTGCTATCATGTTTCCTTCCTGCCATGCCTTTTGGTTTGCTTTTCACAAGTTTTTATAACTTGCCATTTATTTGATTTCTATGGGAAAGGATCTTAGCTAATTTGTAGGGGTTTTTCTCTGTATCTCATGCCTGTAATTTTCTCCTTCCTTTGTTGTGAAAAGTAAGCTGGCTATTTTAATAGCCCTACTTGACAAAGGGTGGGGGCTGATGGAGCTGACCCTGCTTGTGTTTTCACCTCTTCCTTTCTTTTTTAGAGGAATTTCCTTCCCCTTCTAATGTTTTCCTAAAAGAGATGGAAATCACAACTTCCAACAGCAGGCAGGCAGATTGAGTTGCTCAAAGAATCATTCAGTGATCTATCTATCTGCCATCAGCTACCTGAGTCTGTCACATAAAATTTGCTTGCCGTGAGTCTGCACTGAATAATAGAACCTTCAGTCCTAAGGGAGGTTCGGCTGTGCTTCAAAGCAGAGCTGAAGATCTAATGACTAATTAGAAAGCAAGAAATCCAACCATTTCCTGCTTCCTAATCTAAATCTCTTGGCATAGCAGAACAGATGATGACCACCACCAAAGGAAAAATAGCAATTTAGCAGGCAAGCAAACCAGTTCTGAAAAGAGGGTCAGAAAGGGATTCTGTGGTAACTTCCCATCCATTTACTCAAGACCCTTATTATGACCATGATTTTATATCCTATGACCCTTTGTTTCATTAACTGTTTAGCCATAGCAACTTGTGGGAAACTAGTTCTGGGATTTAGCGATAATGATAATAGAAATGACATGAAAGGGGGAAAATGAGTTATTGAATAAGCCCAGACATAAAATAGAAATATTAAAAAGCAGTGCATCACAGGAAAATGATACCAAGCAATAGATGGATTCTTATAAGACCAGCTGATAGGCAGCATTGATTCTAGGATCTAGTCCGAGCTAAGGTTTCATATCTCTGAAAAACCACTCAAACTTTTGATGGACTACTTTTTATTATTTTAATTAGGCATCTCTTTTGTTTACCTGTACTTATGCAAGAAATGCTTCCTAGAGCAATGCCAATCTGCAAATGGACCCTTTGAACTTCCCTGCAGATAGTTGGCCTTAAAGCATGTCTGGTATGAATTTGTGCAGGGCAACCAGCAAATGAAGAAATGGAGAATGTGCACTAGCATATTTAAAGGTATCTGAAGTTTAAGAAAGATTTTATGCCCAGAGAAAGATTGTTGTACACCAGTATAGCTCCTTGCCCTGGCAATTATCTACCACAATAACATTGCATTTGGCTAGCTTCCTCCCCCCACCCCCCCCACCCCCCAAAAAAAAGAAAGAAAAGAAAAATTGCTTTAATTGAAAAACACAGCTCTCAGTCAGAAGGGAAAAAATGCACTAACCAAAAAGATTGCCCATTATGCTTCTAAAAGAATAGACTGCAAATGAAAGAGACACAGAGAGCCAAAGTCAGGAACCCTTTCTCATGGTCACCAGAAATTAATTGGCTCTGCCAATTATCTTTAAGTGGTTCTCTCTCCCACACACATCCCACATATGTATTTGCCTGCAAGGAAATACGTGCAATGTGTAATTTGGAAGTATATTAGCTTCCAGGTTTTAAACTAAAGCAATTTATGGCAAATAGCTTCTAACCCCCAACTGCAGTAGAGTGGATACATTGGCTCAGAGACCTTATTCCAAGATTTGCCATGCAAGCAAGACTTTGATGGTTGCCACTGTTGTTTCTTTTCTTACTAGGTGTCTCTTAAGTCATCAGGCAGACAGTAGCTGGCATGGTTCTCTCAGCTGAGCTAATAATTTATGACAGCTCATCTCAACTTGTCCAGCCCAGACATTAACATGTACACCACCATCCACAGATGAATCTATCTGAATGCCATTGGGGATCAGTTAAAGAAACTTATTAATACGCATAAGTTTGGCAGCATGTCAGACTTAATTCTTCACTACTGCTCGGTTAATGCACCAGTGACTTTTTCTTCTTTCTCCTGAGAGAGATGCCACAGCTGATGCTTTTCTCCCTCCATCCATTTAACCTTACCATGGATATCTAAACATCCCACAAAGAATATCCAAGATTGTGAAAGATAGAAAAACTGACCACTTTCAGTAAATAATGATTTACAAGGCAAAGGGATTAAGCAATGTATGAAGAGAAAACCTGCAAGGCACTATTTTTTCTTTGTCCCTAAAAAAAACCCCATTCATCAATTTTTCTTAAATTTCAAAGAGTACTGTGCCTTTGATATTTATTTGTTTGTTTAAATCATTTATATATCCACCCTCTTCTAACCATCTCTGGGCTGCTCCCATTTTCCTGCTAAAATAAATCTAAAATCAAGTTACTTCATACTACAGATACATTTCATTTCATACTAATATTTTTCCATAACATTTACCTTTAATATAGTCTTAATGTATACAATTCTCCTAAAATTCCAAATATTAAAATGAACACAAATAAACCATGAAAACAATGCAATGAAACTTTATTTGGAATAAAGACATAAAAAGTAAAAAGTAAAGTTGACTCCGCCACTCCATGTTAAGGCCCTGTCACACTGGCTGACGGATGCAAAATGTTTGTAAAAAGGACACAGCAGACGAGCAAAATGTTCCATCCGTTGTTATCCGTTCTCAAAAGTGCCCCAAATTTGCATAACCAGAGCAAACAACACGGAAAGGAACGGACGGGGAGAAGACATAGGGCGGTTGGAAAACGGATGCTCCATGGAAGCCTAGCGGATGGAAGTGGATGGAAGCGGATGGCACATCCGCAAGGCTTCCAGGGGAGCGCAGCAAAGTGGATGTGGAACGGAAAGAGCAGATGCAGAGCGGATGCCGAGTGGATGAAGCGGATGCCGAGCGGATGCCGAGCGGATGAAGCGGATGCAGAGCGGAAGCCCAGTGGATGCCTAGCGGATGCCTAGCGGATGCCTAGCGGATGCCTAGCGGATGCCTAGCGGATGCCTAGCGGATGCCTAGCGGATGCCTAGCATTCACTGTGCATGCGGGAGGATGCATTGCGTCAGCCCCACAGATATAAAGGGAAGCAGCTCCCAAGCAGGTCACCATTCAGAGGAAAGACCTGCTTCCAGACACAGCTTGCCAGCCAGCCAGCCAGCCAGCAACCCAACAACCATGGGGAAGAAACGGAAGCCTCTGCCATCTGCTGCCAGCCCTGGCAAGAGAGACAGGGTCACCCTCCCACCCCCTGGCCCTGACTCTGCTTCTGATGGGGCTTCTGCTACCCGGGCTCGATCTTCTGGTGCTGGGGCTTCTGCTGATGCTGCTTCTGGAGGTGGTGCTTCTGCTGGTGCTTACTCTGCTGATGCTGCTTCTGGTGGTGGTGCTTCTGCTGGTGCTTACTCTGCTGGCACTGTTCCTGGTGGTGGTGCTTCTGCTGGTGCTTACTCTGCTGGCACTGCTCCTGCTGCTGGGGCTTCTGCTGGGGCTTACTCTGCTGGCACTGCTCCTGGTGCTGGGGCTTCTGCTGGGGCTTACTCTGCTGGTGCTGCTCCTGGTGCTGGGGCTTCTGCTGGTGCTTACTCTGCTGGCACTGCTCCTGGTGCTGGGGCTTCTGCTGGGGCTTACTCTGCTGGCACTGTTCCTCATCCTGTTAGTCCTGCTGGTGCTTACTCTGCTGGCGCTGCTCCTGGTCCTGCTGATCCTGCTGGTGCTCCTGGTCCTGCTCGTGCTCCTGGTCCTGCTCTTGCTCCTGGTCCTGCTGGTGCTCCTGGTCCTGCTGGTGCTGTTGGTGCTAATGCTCCTGCTGCTCCTGCTTTTGCTGCTACTCTTGTTGCTGCTGCTGCTGGTGGTGGTGGTGTGGAGGAGCAGCCCCTACAAGCAGCCCCTCGAAGCCACACTGATGAGGACCCCATATGGCCCTGCCAAAGGGAGGAAGAGGCAGACGCATGAACGGGAGAGGAAGCAATACAACATAGAAGAGGAACATGAGGAGGAGGTGCTGGAGTGGCTGAGGGAGAACAAGTTTCAATGGCGGAAGGGACACAGGCTCTATCGAGACACCAAAAGGAAGCAGGCTGCTTGGAGAGAGAAGGCAGAGAGCCTGGGCTACACTTTGGAGGTGCTCCTCGGCTGGTGGAAGCACATGCACAACTGGTACGGGAAGCTGCACCTCAAGAAATCTGGCCAGGCCGCGGTCAAGCTGATAGACAGAGAGACCTACGTGATGGCCAAGTGCAGCTTCTTGGAGGGTGAGATCCGCCACCGAGGAGCAGCCCCTCTCACAACCCTCTCTCTCAGGCAGCCGGCTGAGAGCCAGTCCTCTTCTGGCAAAGAGTCAGCTCCTGTGTCCAGGCAGGTATCTGTGGAGCATGCCATGAAAGAGACCCCCCTGACAGCTGTACTACCCGTGGCGGAGCACGTGGAAGACCCCCTGACGCAGTGGGAGAATGGAGACGGCACTTCCACCACAGCCCAACCCGCATCCATCCCCAGCTCCACCTCCACAGAAAGGCAGAGAACCAGACCGGAGGGATAGAGCCAAACTGTCCTGCTGGAGATAAGAGACACCATCAGGAGCAGCGTAAATCTCCTCTCTCAGCTGCTACACATCGACGCCCCATCCTCCAACTGCAAGCCCTTACTCACCTATGTCAACCAGACCCTCATGAACATGTCAGAACTCCAGTACCAGGTGGTGAAGGACAGGATCTCCGATCTTCTTCACAACCCTCCAGACCAAGATGAACCTGCTCCCACACAGTCCAGGCCTGCTCCTCCACCCCAGGTGATGTCACTGCCCTTCCAAGGTTTTCCACAGCCCCTCACCTACCAAGGATATGGCTACCAGGAGGTCCAGCAATACAGGTAGCCCTTCCCAGTCCAGGCACAGGTACATTGGATGCCACCGGTGCCACTGATGCCACCGATGCCAGCCATGCCACAGATGCCACCCAGGCCAGTCCTCACCCAGCTGCAGACCAGACAGCCCCACTACACTGTTCCTTCCTCCACCCCACAGCCAAGCCCGGCCTCAGTACATCTGTCATCGGTATTGGGGCTGACACCCCATGTCATGGAGGAAGGGGCTCTCAACATCACGGGGCTGAGCCAGCTGTCTGAGAGCTTCCTCAACACACCATCCCCTGTTGTCCTCTCGGGGCCAGGCACCCCAGTGGCACTTCAGACCAGCACTCCAGCAGCAGCCACCTCCACAGCACCTGGACCCTTCACCCTTGAGACTGGGCACACCTCCAAGTGACCAAGAAGTTTGCCAGAGACTGGGTGGCTACCTGTTGACTTTATTTTTGCTTTGGACACTTGACTTGGGTCGTTTTTCTTTTACAGCTTGTTATTAATAAAGATTATCTTTGCTTCACACACTTGCTTCATTTATTTTATTAAATAAAGTCTTGGTGGAAACTTTTAGAAATGGTTTAAGCCTTTACATGCTTGTGGGATGGGTAAGGATAGCTGTGGGATGGGCAGGGATACCTTCGGGATGGGTAATAGCTGTGGGATGGGCAGGGATACCTTTGGCATGGGTAATAGCTGTGGGATGGGCAGGGATACCTTTGGAATGGGAAATAGCTGTGGGATAGATAAACCTCCAGTGCAAGCATAGTGGGACTCTATAGTCCACCCTCCCAGGTGCCACACCTATGGCCCTTTATTATCAATAATAATGTAATCATTCATCTGCACATGTCAACATAAACACAACTCTTTATTAAATGCCCTGTTCATTGTAAGCCCACCCAACATACATGGCCCAATCTCATCAGTGTGATGAGACAGGCTGAAGGAAGCATCCATTAATCATCTATCATCCTGTCTTGCCACTCCACTGCTCCAGCTGGGGAGTTGCACCAGTGTCTGAGGAGGTTGCGCTGCTTCTTCCCTTCACGTGAAGCTCTGTTGGGGCCTTGCACATCCTTGTGTCTATCAGGTTTCGCCCTTGCCTCCATTCCCCAGGCTCCATGTCCCCATTGCTTTGTTGGAGCCTGTTCTGCAAGACTGGGTAGCGGGTGCACATGAGATTGTGCAGGATGCAGCAAGCTTCCACGATCCTGCCCTGGACAGCCTGCAGTTGAAGATCCTCTCTTCATGGGTGAGGAGTCTGGAAGTGTAGGGCTTCATGAGGTAGGTTCTGAGGGAGAAGGCGTCATCCCCCATGATGAAGTAGGGCACATCTTGCATGTCGTTGGGCAGGGGTTCTGGATCTGGGAAGCCCACAATGAGGTTGCATTCCAGCTCCTCCTTGAGGTGACTGGTGTTGTATATCTGGGCATCTGAAGATGAGCTGTTGCCTGAAGCATCGATGTACATGAACTTGTAGTCAGCATCAACCATGGTGAAGAGGATGATGCTGAAGAAGCCCTTGTAATTGAAATAAGTGGACCCCGACTTGGCTGGAGCTTTGCAGGCCACGTGCTTGCCATCTATGGCTCCAACGGTGTGGGGGAAGTTCCACCTCTGATACCACTGCTGTGCAACTTTCTTCCAGCCTTCTTCAGTGGAGGGGCACTGGACGAGCTCCTCCAGGTATTCTTTGATGATGGCCTGCACCACTTCTCTGACCACAATGCTGATGGCGTTGTGTGGCATCCTCCAGCCGTACTGCATGCTCCTGTAGGTGGTCCCGGAGGCCAGGTAGTGCAGAGTCAGTTCCACCTTCAGTCCAGGGTCCAGGCTGGGATGGAAGTTGGTGTTTGCCTTGGTCAACCTGGGTCTCAGCCGCTTCACAACTTCGTCAAACATGGCTGGAGGCATCCTCATGAAGTTCTGGAATGCACAAGTGTCTTCGTTCCTCAGCTCCACCATCAGCTTGTTGTACAGTCCATACTCTGCTCTTCTCCCGATCCATCTTCGGACCCAGACACTTCTTGGATGCCTCCTTTTCTTCCCGTAGAAAGTTGAAAGAGCCTGTAGATGGCTTCGCACTGATGCAGAACAATGGTGGGTACCAAAAGGAGTGTGTAACGATCCATGGTATCATCACTGGATGCTGTGGAAGAGCAAGAGCCAGATGAAGGCTGCAGAGGTCTGCACAGCAGGGGTGCTGGACTGAAATTGAGATCAGGTGAGTTCCTCCCCCCTTTTATAGGCAATATAGGTTTTCCACTTTGTGTCCTTTTGCATCCTCTAGGCATCCTCTAGGCATCCTTAATATCCGAGATAGGTCCCCTCTGCGAACATTTTTTCCATTTTAAATGCTTTGTATGCGAGCTGCATCCGCTTTCATTCTTTCTCCATCCATTCTACTAACGCTTTGTGTCCGTTCCGTGTCCGTTTCGCTTCCTCCCTGTGTCCGTTTTCCACTGGAGTGGATGCTAGTTGTGCGGATGCGCAGCGGATGCCTAGCGGATATGTCAGATGCGTAACGGATGACAATGGATGTGGAACGGATGTTCCCCGTATGCGTTGCGGATGCAGAATGGACGCATTTGATACATTTTCCGCTCAAAATGTTTTGAGCAGCTCAAAACTTTTTGAGCAGATGGAACCTCAGTCGACGGATGCTGGATGGATAGAGAAGATGAAAAACGGAGGCAGTGAGTACAGAACGGATGAATCGCGTTAACCAACGGATGGCAAGTGTTTCTCTCCATTTTACATCCTCTTTCCATCCGTTGGTGCAGTGTGACATGGGCTTTACATATTTGAATCTAATACTTGGGTGGAAAGATTGATTTATTGTAACAACAGAGATGTTCTTCACATCCTATCCTGGATTGCATGTGCACTTCCCCAGAACAAGTACATATCCCAGTGTGGGATATCAATACTCTGTGTACTTTTGTGGTTAATGGTCAGAATGGTGCAAGCAGCAGTGCAGCATAAGTAAGGTGAGCTCAGATTTCCCATTTTCCAAAAAGTGGGAGGGGAAATGGGAGGGTTGGAATTTTTTTTAGTTTTTTAGATTTTGGGGTAATATATATATATATATTTCTTTTTCAATTTGCATGAAAATGACAGGAAACTGCAAGAAGTGCTGTTTCTCCATGTTACAAAAGCTTTCCTGTAATACTTTGCCTGATGTTCTAAAACTGGATTGACGTGCAAGCATTTGCACTATGTTTATTTTATCTTTCAGTCCAGATTCATTTAGCAGTTTAATTCATTTGCTTGATACATTTGAATTGTCTGACATAGTTTAAAATCTCTTCTTTCCCCTAGATTTGGAATTCATTTTTATTCCAAAAATTTTATTCCATGTTCTCATTCCCATTTCTTTTAATTACACCCTAAGGCAAAGATACCTTCCCCAAGGATATTTGTCCTTGTTGAGAAAGATATATATCCCCACATTATTTTCTGGCAGACTTTTAAATTTGGAGGGCTCTCATTATCAGCCAGTGAAAGAGCATTCTGAAATATTTACATGTTGCTTTGAGGCACTGGCAATCCTCTATCAATTATTTTCTTTAACAGAGTTCCAGTGACAGTGTGTTATTGGCCTCATGTTAATGTTATCAGATTTTATTATTGTAACAACTGTGTCCAAAACTCCCATCTTTCTAACACTCAAAATCATTTGGAGATGGCCCTGAGGTAATACATTTAACTTCACAGCTAGCAATTATTGGCAGAGACAATATCCTTCATTTAATTTAGAATAGATTCAGAGGTAGCAGATGGTGCTGGGCCTCTAGCCCCAAATGAAAGTGTTCGTTGATTTATAGAAATGAGGGACTCTAGATGAAAAGGTGTAATAGCATAAAGTGCACATTGGTCAAGTGAGCAGCCCCAGGACTGATCCAAAATGGGACTGCCTAGACAAGAAAAGGCAGTATTAATGTGTTTAAGGAAAGACAGAAGCTTTCATAAGCAAGCATCAGCATTAGCTCAATAGGAACACTGTTTGTCAGTCGTCAAAGAATGTGAAATGATGCTTGATTAAAAAAAATGGATAACAGACTTAAATCATAAGCTGACATGGGAAGAGTGATGATGTGGACCCATAACTTCTAACTGAATGGTCTTAGCATACTTTATCTGAGAACAATTAATCTAAATAGTCAACAGCTCTAGGCCTGGCCTATCAAACTCACATTATCACAGCAGCATCACGTGACATATTGGGACATTTCCCCCCTTTGCTAAACCAGGCGGTGTCATGGCCAGCACATGACACATCCGGCCCGCAGTCCAGGAGTTTTACAGCCATGCTCTAGGTCTTTTGTCCATCCTCATTAAGGAGGCAAAATAGGTTGGGTTTCCCTGTTCAGAAATAGACTTCAGAGGGGGGGGAGGGGAAAAAAGAGAGAGGTGGGGAGAGAGAGAAATGAAAAGCCTACCATCTCTGAGACATTTATGTTTCCTTTCTTTCTCTTATTTGTGAGGCTTTAGTTGTATTTATCATGTCCAGGTTTTGCAGAAACTGGTATTTATTTGTGTGCAACTCTTCCTAATATACAGTATATAAATGGGGCAAATTATTTCTCTTTATAGAAAATTTCATACAATTTTCTCTCATTTATGTATTTTAGATATTTTAAAAAACATTATCCAAAATGAGAAAACCAGGGGATTACTACTATCTAGTTTATAGATGGGTTATTACCGTGTTTCTCACAAAATAAGGCCGAACCTCAGTTTTTTTTGACCCCCCCCCAAAAAAATGGCTAAGCCATCTTTTTGAGGGTGACTTAATTCCCCCCCCCCCTTGCAACCTTGGGCGGATGAGTGGCGATGGCTTGGATGTTGACCTCGGCGTTGGTGGGGCATTTCGTGTCCGGAGCCAGGCAGGGATGGAGGCTGGGAGCTTGTCCTGGGGTGGGCCGATCCTGTGATATGGCCCCGGCAGATTCGCCTCCTCATGTGGAGTTGGGCTGCCCTCTCAGACAGGAGAGGCTTTGTCATACCAGTAGTGGGGCGTTGCTTTACAAACAATTGGCTTTGCTTTAAATGCCGTGGAAGCATGGGGAGAAGGGAAAGCAATGGTGGTAGAAGGTTTCCTGATATGAAGTGCTCCATCAATGCCGAGGTCAATGCAGGCAGCATCATATCCGGGTATGCAACAAAAGTACTTCCTAACAGCCAGCCCCCCCCCCCGCCATTCCCCCCAATTTTGCATGTTTAATATAGGCCTTAATTTGGGGGGAGGGGCTTAATTTGATTTTATGCCTATAAAGCATGAAGGGACTTTCTATTGGGGAGGTCGTATTGTCGGAGAAACATGGTACAAATAAAATAAGACAATCAAATAAACTCATTTGTATTATAAAGTTTCCATTTATATTCCTATTTAATAATTCCAACTTCTGAATAAATAATAAAGGGGATAAATGACACCACTGTTTTGTTCCTTTCTGGATTGTAAACCTTCATTCAGCATAATCCAGCATAATCCAAGCTTTCTGGAATTTATAAATCAAACACATATAAAGCTTAATCCAAAATCCATTTTTCCACAACTTTAAATATAAACTCCCAGTTCAAATAATCAAATGCTTTTTCTGCATCTAGAAAAAAATAATGTGACTCCCCCTCCCAATCCATTGGGTTTACAATGTCTGGTGATCACCGAAAAAGAAGTGCAAGATCTATTTCACAGGCAAAAACCAAGAAAAGCACCAGGGCCAGAGAAACAACTCCTTCTTGCTTAAAAGTCTGTGCTGACCAATCCCCGCATTCTCAATTAATCACTAGAGATGTGCTATGTTCCCTCTTGCTTCAACAGCTTTACTATCATCCCAGTGTCAAAGAAGCCCTCCATGAAAGAACTGAATTACTACAGGCCAGTTGCTCTAACATCTGTAGTTATGAAAGTTTTTGAAAGACTAGTGCTGTCCCACCTGAAAACCATCATGGATCTGCTGTTAGATCCCATGCAGTTTGCATTTCGAGCAAATAGATTGGCAGATGATACTGTTAACATGGCTTTGCACTACATCCTACAACACCCTGAATCTCCAAATACCTACACAAGGGTCCTATTTTCAGTTCAGCATCCAATACCATCATCCCAGACATTCTTCTAACTAAATTAAACCAGCTAGCAGTACCTGAACACACTTGTAAGTGGATCATAAGCCTCCTAACAGACAGGAAGCAGCAGGCGAAGCTAGAAGGAATCACATCTGATACCTGTACAATTATCACAGCCCCCCCCCCCCCCGCAAGGCTGTGTGTTTTCTCCACTTCTCTTCTTCCTATATACCAAAGACTGCATCTCAAAAGATCCATCTGTTAAAATACTGAAGTTTGCAGATGACACAACAGTGATTGTCTCATTGGAGACAACAACAAATCCATATACAGACAGGAGGTTGTACAACTTTCCTCATGATGTAACTGGAACCAGGGGTGGGATTCTACCAGTTTGCACCTATTCGCTACAACCAGTTGTTAACTTTCTAAGCAATTTGAAGAACCGGTTGTTAGAAGAAATTACTGGCCTAATCCTGTAACGAAGGCAGGAAGGAAACATTCTGATGTTGCTTACAGAAACTGCCTCTCCATTAACCCTTATTACATTCTTGGCAGGAGTAGACTTCCTGTCTCTGGGACTTCTCTGGAGTTTTTTTCCCCTCTTTTGCTAGTACTTTGCTTGTGTGGAGTGACCGTTCAAAGTTACAATGGCACTGAAAAGAGTGACTTATTACCATTTTTCACACTTACGACTGTTGCAGCATCCCCACAGTCATGAGAGGCCAGGCGAGGAGGTGCGTGCCTCAATGTGAGTGATATTGAGTTGGCCACACCCAACTAATAACATGACCACCAAGCCATATCCACCCAGTCACATGACCACCATGCCATACCCACCAATTAAGCCATGCCCACAGAACCAGTTGTTAAAAATTTTGAATCCCAGCCCTGACTGGAGCTATCTGGAACTGAACACACTCAAAATGGTAGAAATGGTGGTAGACTTTAGAAGAAGCTCTCCCATACTACCATCTCTTTCAATACTAAACAACACAGTATCAACAGTAAAGACCTTCAAATTTCAAGGTTCAATTATATCACATGACCTAAAATGGACACCAAACATCAAAAATGTCATCAAAAAAGCACAACAAAGAATGTTCTTTCTGTGTCTACTCAGAAAACTCAAACTGCCCAAGGAGCTGCTGATACAGTTCTACAGAGGAATTATTGAGTCTGTCATCTGCACCTCTATAACTGTCAGGTTTGGTTCTGCAACCCAACAGGACAGACACAGACTTCAGAGGATAATTAGGGCTGCAGAAAAAAACCAATTACTACCAACCTGCCTTCAACTGAGTACCTGTATACTGCATGAACCAAAAAGAAGACTATGAAAATATTTACAGACCACTCACATCCCAGACACAAACTGTTTCAACTCCTTTCCTCAAAATGACACGATAGAGCACTGTACACCAAAATAGACACAAGAAGTTTTTCCCCAAACCATTACTCTGCTAAACAAATAATTCCCTCAACTCTCTCCAACTATTTACAAAGTCTGCACTATTACTATTAATCTTCTCATCACTCCTTACTGCCCATCCCTTCCCACTTTGACTGTATGACTGTAACTTTGTCGTTTGTATCTTTATGATTTATATGGACTGTTTCCTAGTATGATTTGGTTGCTTATTGTACCCTATGACTATTATTAAGTGCTGTACCTTATGATTCTTGACTCTTGATGAATGTATCCTTTCTTTTCTGTAAACTGAGAGCATTTGCACCAATACAAATTCCTTGTGTGTCCAAACACACTTGGCCAATAAAAGAATTCTGTTCTATTCTATTTGTCACTACATTGTTGCAAATATTCAATTATATCCAAGATTACTCTTACATTGTTTTTTAGTTGTCTTTTGAGTAAAAGAACCAAACTGGTGTTCATGTATGTGATCCTGTAAAACTTTTTAAAGTCTTTTGGCTAAGATAGATGTGAAAATTTCATAATATTCCTACATGCTATATGCTTAAAGTGCAAACAATTCAAAATCAAGTACATTTAATGTGTTTTTACCTGGAAATAAGAACTCCTCAGAAGGTACTACAATTCAGTTTATAATACTGATTTAAAACCAGCAAAAACAGCAAAGGAAGTTGTTGTTTTTTATTCCAGTTTAAATTATAATAGACTACTTGAGATTATATGAATAAGGCCCACTAAAAACTGAATAAAATGAAGGAACTACTAATCATGTATATAATAGTGTTCCAAATAAAGGACTAAATAAAAGGGTGTAAAAGCAATTATTGGATCAGACAATCTATCAACCTCAGATGTCTTCTTTTTAAACACAATTGAATTTACATGTTTAGAAAACCAAGAACTTTATTTCCTGTTATTCTGGTATAGCCAGAGTGGGAGGAAGCTTTGCTGGACATTGAGCTGCAGTCATCCATACATATGCTATTAATATGATCAACTGAAATCATGGAATTATTCCTGAGAAAATGTAGTGCTACCAATGTCCTAATTATTCCTTTGGCAAGAAAACAATATCTGAATAAAATATGTAGTGCATATTTAGCAACTACCTTATTTAATGACTATTTGCAATTATGATGGTGATGAAAAAAGTAACTATAGACTAATTTTCACATTTATGACTTTTGCGTGTGAGTAAAGCAAAGTAAAGCTGAAATAAGATCTTAAGCACAATCATGGTTATTCTTGGCAATGGGCTTTGGTTAATGACTGTCCTCATCCACATGTTGAACTTAGGGAAAATTATTTATTGGAAGGGTTAGATGGTGTATTCAAAACAGATCAGGCATTTATTATATTTTTCAAAAGCAAGAGCAATTTGAAAATGAAGAAAAATTCAAAGAATGTCCATATAATAATGTGTAAGGAAGGCCTTTCCTACTTTTATTGTTCCATAACATTCAAAGGAAATAAGAAACTAACCTTCTTTGCAGGTTAGCATCAACTTATAAATCCACAAAATATATTATTTTAGAAAGGTTATGTATCATTCTACCCAATATCCCTGATATTCTGCCTCTCAGCAAAATCTCTACAATTTTCTTTGACTTCTACCTGAAATTGCTAAAATCCAGAACTAGCTAATAATATTTGGACTGTGAAGTAGTCAATTATTTCCATCATCTCTTTTAAATACACATTCATGTTTATAATATCAAGGCAAGTCAACAGGCACTTTTGCTTTTACAATAGTTGGGTAAAACTTCTGACCACTAGACTAAAACTAGTATAGCAACTGTATATCAAAACTTGCTTAATGCTCAAGAAATAACTATAGAGAAATGTTTATTGGACACATATTTTGTATATAGTTCTTGTCCCTGAAGGAAAAATCACATGAGACATTTTCTATGTTTCTGGAATGAGTACTTTGACTCAAATTCTCTAGGAGATCTCATCTGTGTTTTTACCTTTGTTTTCAGAGTCCTAATCCTTATTTTTCTAGCATTTATAGTAAGATAATGGTCCACAGGGTTAGAAAGAGTTGGATATGACTTAGTAACTGAATAACAATAACAGCAAAATTCCAGAAAATTCAGCAAAATTATATTAACACTTTGCTGAATTTAAAAATAACATACCATTTTTAAATTGATTGATTATGTGCCATCAAATCATTGTTGATTTTTAATGACCACATTGATGGAGTTACTCTACAATGACCTCTCCCTAACCTGTTTGCTCAGATTTTTCAATGGTTTAGTAACTGAATCCATCTACTCTGGAAGCTTCCAATGCTACTGTAACTGAATCCATCTACTGTGTTGCTATACATCCTCCTCTTCTTTTTCCTCCCACCTTTCCCACCATTGTAGCCTTCTCCGTAGAACTAGGTCTTTGCCTGAAGTAGGATAATTTGAGCCTGGTTATCTGTGCCTCAAGTGAGAACTCAGGATTAATTTGTTCAATGATCCATTTGTTTTGTTTTCTTTCTTTCTGTGATATTCTTAAAAGTGTTTTCTCACACCAAAGTTTAAACTTTCAAATCCTCATCTTATTTTTTCAAAGTCCAACTTTCTGTTCAATAAAATATCTCAGACAATTGCAGAAATTTGATATTTGTAGGTATAGTCACAGCATTTGAATAACTTTCTGAGGCCTTCATGATGCTCTACTGAGCACTAATTGCAGCATATTTATTGGCTGTTCATTTCTTTCCTGTTGATTGTTTATTCTAAAAGGCAGAAGCTTTGATATATTCATTATCAGTTCTAAGACAGGTTTTTCTACCTGTTGTCATTAGTTTGATCTGCTTTGTATTTAATTTTAATCCCGTTTGTTTACTGTACTCTTGACTTTTATTACTAGAGCTTGAAGTTCATTTGCATTTCTGGCTATGAGGATATCAAAATCCATAAACCTGTGACTGCTTATGTTTTGAATAACAAGATAAACAAGAATTTCAGCTATGTCAAGTTTCATTAGAGTCAAATATATTCTCAAACTTATCCTAGAGAAGAGCTGAATTCTAACATCTAGATTGATTGATTATGTGTCATCCAGTAGATGTCCACTCTTAATAATCACGTAGCTAGGTCTCTTCCAAGATAACCTATCCTAAACCTACATCTTCAGATCTTTACATCGTGTAATTATTGTCCCTCCTCCTTGCTGCTAGCCACCTTCTCCATCTCTTTCCACATTGTCCAGTACTGTGGACTTCTCAAGAGAGCTAGATCTTTACATAATACCACCAAAATATGATAATTTGTGCCTGATGTGGAAATTTTAGGTTTATTTGTTCTATGATTCATTAATTTGGTTCTGTTTTAGGAGTCTTCACCAATGCCATAGTTGAAAATAATTAATGTAGTTCTTCCTTCTTCAAAGTCCAAGTTTCTCATCCACGGAGTGTCACCGTGGAGTAAATCCCATTCTCTCCTCCATTCTGATCTTTAGTTGTAGACCTGTTGTAGTATCTATGTAAATATCTTTTCCAAGGCCTTAATTGTTAATCTGTCAAGTTGTAATCTAATTGCTTGTTCCTTTATTGTGAGTAGTTGATCCTAAATGGCAGAATCTATCCACCACTTCATCTCCGTTGTGAATTCAAAGGTTGATTGCTATACATACTGCCATTAGTTTGGTTGCCTTTATGTTTAATCCTCCCATTTTTTTCCTACCATGCCTCTGATTTTAATAACTAGAGCTTGCAGGTCATTTACAGTTTCATCCATCAGTTTATCTGCTGAATGTGCTATAATATCATCAGCATGATGTAGGCATTTAACACCACATTCATTTTATTCCAATAGCTCCCTCAATTTATATATTCAGCACATAAACTGAATGAATTAAATCTGAATAAGGATAGTAGCCTTCTCTCACTCCTTTGTCAGCCTGGGGGTGATCTGTCTTACCATATTCTGCCTAGACTGTAGCTTTTTGTCTTGTGTATATGTTTCTCATAAAGAAAATGAGTTGTTTTGGAATTCTCACATTAAATAAGCAATTCTACATCTTGACAAGTTCAATACAATTAGATTATTTATTATAATCACTGAATTATCATGATTTCTGTGTGACATTCTTTGGCTTTCTCAGTCATCTATTGTGCATGAGCAATAATGTCACATGTTCTTTTCTAAAACATAGAAAATGGTAGACAGTCCTAGAACCAGAGACAAAATGCACAATGGTAATTAGATCTAACTTTACAAGGAGGCAATTAAAATCTCTAAAGATGATCTGCCTAAAAATTATGTAATGGTTTGTAGAAACATAACTGATTAAGGGAATAGAAATAGGAAAGCCTTTTAATCTGTGTTGGAACAGAAGCAAATGATTAATATAATGATTGAGAAAACATTATTAATATAATGATTGAGAAAACTTTCTAAAATGACTATAGCAATATAAACATAAATGTCAGAAAACAAGTTAAAATGTCAAGTCCTAAAATGTTGGCATTATTTCTAAGACTCAGTTTGATTTAGATTATACTTTTGCATCAATAAAATAAAGTCAGGGATACAGATTGTTGATATATTTATCAAATTTAAGGTATCATCTGCATATCATCCAGGTTATCTGAGGAAACAACTCTTGCCAGTGACATCTACCCGACCCATTAGAACGATGAGGCAGAAAATGCTGTGGGTCCCCTCGCCCCAAGGGAGATACACCTGGTGTGATCTTGAAGAAGGGCCTTCTCTGTGGTGGCTCTATCCCTCTGGAACATCATTTCCCCAGAGATTAGAATGGCCCCCTCATTAATACTATTCCGAAAGGCATTGAAGACCTGGCTTTGCCAGCGGGCCTGGGGAACCCAGAGAGGGATGGAACCCATCAGATGGTTGTGATGACAAGTTTGACCCACTGTCATCGGGGTGGGGAGGTGGGAGTTGTTTTTTGTTTTGTTTTGTTTTTTGTTTTCCCAAATTTTGTTCTATTGTACTTTATTAATTTATTTGATTCTGTTTGTTAGTTCTTATTGTTTTTATTTTTATTTTTTGTTTTAAATAAGATTTTACATTCTGTAAGCTGCCTTGAGTTGCCATGGGTGAATAGGCATCAATATAAATCAAATAAATAAATAAATAAAAATTTGGCAGTAAGTGTCACTTACCATGATACCGTTTATGTTTCAGAATTTCCAGGAGCATAAACAAAGGGCTCAAAATCCTAATGAAAAAGTAAAGGAGGCATTTTAAAAGTGAATTATAATATAAATTTGAAAAGGTCATTCCACTGGAAATTATTGAATGAAGTATATGTGTCTATAATAATGAAAAACTTTAAGTGAACTCATAAAAAATCAAAACCTACTTCAGAAATCTCCAGGAAACTGTATCAAAGTTTTCTCAGCATTCCAGGAAATGCTATTAGATTTTAATTTGAATTAAAATTATGATGTCAATCAGCAAATAAATAGAATAAAAACTTTTCTCTCCTGTTTAAATCCATTTACATTGTGATCGAATGCTTAGATGTAATATTTGAGTAAAATGGTTAAAATCACAAAATGTTACTTATATATAGCTTGGGAGGAACTTCAATATAAGCCTCGTTAATGGGGCAGAGGAGATTTGCTAGATAACTCTTCATCATTTAATTCCAATAAAATTGCCTTTGTGTATTAGATTTAACAACATTTACTATTTCTTGAAAAGAACAGAAAACCAGTAAACACTATTCCTTCCTGTGAAAACTGTGTGAGTCTCAAATTCTGTTAAAAAAATCAATCACATTATTTGATGATGACAAAGGGAAGTAACACAATTTAGGATAAAATTAAAAGATCTGTTAGCTAATTGATCTACAATAATCGTCTGCTTTCCTGTATGTATTGCATATTAGAGATATACAATCGTATTACTTCAACTGTGTAAGAGAAAAAAAACCCTATTCCTTTATTGAATTTTCTCCCTTTTTCACATTACTATAGGCACAATTCATATTCTTAGAGAAAATGATGGGCATCCTTACAAAATAGTCATCAGGGTAGGTGAAGCCAATCACATATTACTTGGCACACAAAGCACTTGTCTCTTGTCATTCAACATATTACATTATATGTATTCCTGTGGGTTCTTTGGGAGGCCCAGAGGAATTGTTCAAAATAAGGTTATGCTTGAGACCTGTGTTCTCCTTTGCAGCGTGTAATTTTCCTAATGTATCGTGCTAAGAAAATTCCCTAAGATGCCTTTTTAAAAAACCTTTCTATGATTCTATTTTGTATTCTGTACGTTTCCCAAGATACAAGCTGTTAAAGTCATGCTGCTATAAGCTGTCTTTGCTTACCTCAGGATTTAATTGCCTTGAGCCCTACGATTTTTGATCATCCTATATATTTATGCTTTAGACAGTAATCAGTAATTCCTGATGATCATTCAGTCTATTTCCAACAGAAGTTAATATATGTAGTTCAGGGTTGATCTGTGAAACCCGTAATGTTCTCAGAGCTTGGTTGTTTGCTTGCAGACATTTCATTACTCAACTAGGTAACATCATCAATGCAAAGCAATGTTGGAGTTTGCTTCCTATTTATATACATTTGCTTGCCCAACCAGTGTTGATAGGGTGTGGTTTACTCCTTGTTTGATTGTTAGATTTTGTTTTCTGTTTTATTGTTTACATAAAATTTACATTACATTTAATTTTAATTTACATTATGTTAGATTAACTTTACAACATAATTAGACAAGCTGTGACCCATTGGATCATTGTTTTCTTACCTAAGCAGAGACACAGAATGACCATGGATTGACAAAAAGGCAGAGACTTCTGAGTTTCTGCCAGATTCCTCTTTAAGTTTCCTAGTGAGAAGCTGGCATGGAGCTGCAGAAATTTTCTTTCTTTCTTTACTTCCTGCCTGCCTCCTTCAAATTTCTTTCAGCTTTCTGGGTTATTTTACTTATCAGAAGCTTGTGAAGAAAAAGTCAAGAGAAATTAGGAAGAAGTTCCAAATCCAAGGCCAGCAAGTAGGTAAGTGACTGCTGCTGAGTGGGAGAGGGAGCCAGGAGGTGCAGGAAGAATGATACATGGGCAGTGCTTGACAAGTGCCATGTGGCTTGAGATGATGTGGGAGTGTGCATTAAAGATGTGACAAAACTCAGGAAACATGTGGATGGGTGGGTAGGTTGGGAAGGGTACTTTGAGGTGAGTAAGAAATGCTGTGGAGGTTGGGTAGGATGTATGAAGGTGTAGTGCAACTCAAAGGTGCATGGAAGTCATGGGGCTGTGCAAGAGATGCCCCAAAGTTCAAGTAGAGTGTTTAGGGGCAATGTGAAGATGAATTCATGGGTTCACATAGATGCATGAGGGGTGCTGGCTGGGATAGCAAACAAGGGATAGCATAGTTTAGGAAGTATGCCTGAGGTTGCTTGGAAGGGCACAATTGCCTTGCAGGCCAGGGATGGTGCACAAGAAAGTGATATGGCCAGGAAAGTATATTGGGATGGCCAAGTGGGGTGGTACAGGTCAGGGAATGCATGTTGGAGCATCACAGATCAAGGGAGGATTATGGGGGTGCACAAGAGGTTGGGAAAAGTGTGCATGGGAGCAGGATGGAGCAGGAACTGTGTTTGGAGGTGCACATGATGCACAAGAGGTACTGTTGAGGTAGGGAAGGTACATGGGGAGTGTGCAGGTAGGTGGCATGGGCAAGAAGGATTGAGATGGATTTCCTCCTCTCTGCCTCCCTTTCCTTTTCTAGACGACAGGTAAATTGCTGCTGCTGGATGGGGAAATGGAGTAAGGGATTGTGAGATTAGTTGGAAAACCATCACAATAGTTGAAAATGAAGATCACTTGATCCTGCACTACCCAATAGCAACCGGTAGCATTCAAACAGCCACAAATTCCCCAGATGTCACTCCTTTAGGAGTCATGTGTCCTAAATTTTAGAAACATTCCATAAGTTAGCTCCAATTTTGTTCAAAATTGTTGTCCTACAATGCATCATTTCACTCAATTAAAGGCCAGTAAAATTAAAGTTTTAGTTTTGAAAGGGAATGTCTCAAAGCCTTATTGGCTACAACATTTATAGGCATCCCAGATAGAGTAACCCTTGTGGTTCATTGCCCTGATTGCTCAAAGGCAACTGCATTTCTCTCTGGAGCTTAAGCCAGCAGTAATAGAGTCAAATTTATTTGAAATGACACTTGAGGAACCAGATTCTCTGACACAGTTATTATGGCCTTCTATGATATAGTACAGATCCCAAAGACTTTCAACACTTTCAGTGGCAGATTATAGACTGTAGACATTAATGCGTAACATTCAGCCGATTATTGTCAACTGCAGCCTCTAGGCTAGTGAGGATCAGGATAGCTCAGCAACATTTTTATCAGACATTTTTGTCAGGATTTGTGTTGGTGTATGCTTGCATCCCACGGCGATGCAAGGTATTAAGTAGGTCTGAAATTCCAGCACCTAGAGGGTATTAAGCCATGAGCCTGAAATAGATCTTTCATTTTAAACAAACTAAACTGGCAATCATACTGATCGTTAGTATTTGCTTTTGACGTTCCGAATACAACAGTGTTTCCAAGGGTGTTAAAATATAAGAAATATTAAAACTGCACATCCAGTTTTAGATGCTTAGTAAGTAGGGTTTAACCAAAAATACAATAATATTAGCACTAATCCCATCTCAATGTGGAAGATATCTCACAAATAACTGCAACAAATGGTTCTTTTTGTTTTGAATGCTGCTGTTGGAAGAAATATCCTTCTGGGTTCAGTTCCAAGTGGGGAAAAGACACTGGATTCATGGAAGTTGCTTGGAAAGAAGGTTTATTGATAAACAGGATTGCATGCCTTGGAGATCCTGGGCGAAAAAGAGGGAAGAGATGCTGAGAGTGCCTGGGTTTTATGCCTTCTCTGGGCTTTGAACTTCCTGGGGCACAGGAAGAGTATCCTGATTGGTTGCTGTCAGAGGTCATAGCAAGCTTTTTAGGTTGTCTGTGTGCTAAATTTGGTTGAATTTTGCTGGGTGATGCAGTGAAGGACAATTAAATGTCTCTGCCTGAAGGAGGTCTTTGTTATGTGGAATAGACTGGCCCAGGCCTTAATGGCCCATTAACAAAGATGGGGGGCTGAGTTTCTGCCTCTCCTTTAGGGAAAATTTTGCCCTTTTAATATTTCCTAAAATATTTCATTTTTCTAGGAGAAGGATGGGTTTTAACTTCCTACACTGCTCTAAGAAACGAGTCCTGTAAATAGTTCTTTGCTATGCTCATTTAAATAAATCCAAATGTGATGCTTAATATAATGGTATGTGGGCATGACCTTGATAGACAGGAGGAAAAACCATGTCCTAGTCAATTGTCTGATAAACAAAATTTGAGTCCAAATGAAGAAGAATGGAGAAAGTGTCTCAGAAGGGACCTTCCCTGGTTTTCAGAAGAGTAAAAGTATAGGCCCGGTCCCACTGGCCGATGGACGCAAAACGTATGCATAAAGGATACAGAGGACGAGCAAAATTTCGGGGGTGGCTCTATCCATTGTCATCTGCTCCCAAAAATGGCAAAAATTTGCATAAACAGAACGGAAAAGAACAGAAAAGAACGGACGTGGGTAGTATGTAGCAGGGATGGATGTTAAATGGATGTTCATCAGAAGCCTTGTGGGTGAAAACGGATAGAAGCGGATGACAACTCCAAAGGGGTTCCGGGGGATAATTGCGAAGTGAACGCATAGCGGATGGAGCAGATGCATCACGTACACCTAAAGGAAAGAAAAGGGATGCCGCGTGGATGTATATCGGATACAAACCGTTCACTGCGCATCCTTTCTATTTCTGTGCTATTAACAATGTATAGACGTTCCATGTACCTTTTCTTTCCTCCTTCTTTCCATTTTCAGCTGCAGCGGATGTGAGTTGCAAGGATGCCCAGAGGATGCAGAGAGGATACAGCGGACATTTAATGGATGATAAACGGACATAGAACGTTTGTTGCTCGTATGTCGCAGATTTACATTGTACACGGCAGAAAGTTCATCCGTTCACAAAGTTTTGTGCAGCTCAAAAATTCTTGCACGGATGAAATCGCAGTGTACGGATGCTCGACGGATAGAGCGTATGAAACACATATGCAATGAGTACACAATGGATGCATAGCATTTTCCAAAGTATGGCAAGCTTTTTTTAACATTTTAAGGCCCTGTCACACTGCCCAACGGATGCAAAATGGACACAATGGACGAGAAAAATGTTCCATCCGTTGTTATCCGCTCTCAGAAGGGGCAAAAATTTGCATAACCGGAGCAGATAACACGGATGTGGGGAGGACGCAGGGCAGATGGAAAGCGGATGCGGAACGGAAGCCCAGCAGATGGAAGCGGATGGGAGCGGATGGCACATCCGCAAGGCTTCCGGGGGGCCACAGCAAAGCGGATGTGGAATGGATACAGCGGATGCAGAACAGATGCATGGCGGATGCACAGCGGAAGCCTAGCGGATGCCGAGTGTTAATTGCGCATGCAGGGAGGATGCATTGCGTCAGCCCCGTGGAAATAACGGAAGCAGCTCGGAAGCAGGTCGCCATTCAGAGGAAAGACCTGTTTTCAGACACACTGACTGCCTTGCCTGTCCTGCCTGCATGTCTGCCTGCAAGCCTTGCTGCCAGCCTCCCTGCCAGCCTCCCTGCCAGCTTTGTTGTCTGCCTGCCTGCCATCCTTGCTGCCAGCCAGTCTGCCTGCCAGCCTTGGTTCATGTCTCCTGCCACCCTTGGTGCCTGCCTGGCTGCCAGCCTTCCTGTCAGCCTGGATGCCAGCCTTCCTGCAAGCTTTGGTGCCTGCCTGCCTGCCAGCCTGCCTGCCTTGGTGCCTGCCTGCCAGCCTTGGTGCCTGCCTTCCTGCCAGCCTTCCTGCCAGCCTTCCTGCCAGCCTTCCTGCCAGCCTTCCTGCCAGCCTTGGTGCCTGCCTCCCTGCCAGCCTTCCTGCCAGCCTTGGTGCCTGCCAGCCTCCCTGCCAGCCAGCAACCCCACAACCATGCTGAAGCACAGCAAGCCTCAGCCATCTGCTGCCAGCCCTGGCAAGAGGGACAGGGCTACCATCCCGCCCCCTGGCCCTCACTCTGGTTCTGCTGGGGCTTCTGCAGGACGGGCTCGCTCTTCTGGGGCAGGGGCTTCTGCTGCTTCTGCTTTTGGAGGAGCTGATGACAAGCACTCCAGCACCAGCCACCTCCACAGCACCTGCACCCTTCACCCCTGAGACTAAGCGACGCAGAGGAGTGCCAGAGACTCATTTTTGTTTTATAGCTTCCTGTTAATAAAGTCTATTTTTGATTCATACACTTGCTTCATTTCTTTTTTTTAATAAAGTCTTGCTGGAAACTTTTAGAAATGGTTTAAGCCTTTGCATGCTTGTGGGATGGGTAAGGATAGCTTTGGGATGGGCAGGAATACCTGTGGGATGGGTAATAGCTGTGGGAAAGATAAACCTCCAGTGCAAGCATAGTGGGACTGTATGGTCCACCCTCCCAGGTGCCACACCTTTAGCCCTTTATTATCAATAGCAGTGTAATCATTCATCCACACATTTGAACATAAACACAACTCTTTATTAAATGCTCTGTTCATTGTAGGCCCACTCAACATACATGGCCCAATCTCATCCGTGTGATGAGACAGGCTGAAGGAAGCATCCATTAATCATCTATGATCCTGTCTTGCCACTCCACTGCTCCAGCTGGGGAGTTACACCAGTGTTTCAGGAGGTTGCACTGCTTCTTCCCTTCACATGAGGCTCTGTTGGGGCCTTGCACATCCTCAATGTCTATCAGGTTTCGCCCTTGCCTCCATTCCCCAGGCTCCATGTCCCCATTGCCTTGCTGACGGTCCACAAGCCTGTCCTATAACACTGGGTAGCAGGTGCACATGAGATTGTGCAGGATGCAGCAAGCTTCCATGATCCTCCTCACGGTCTCTGGGTGATGCTGCATGGTGGTGAGAAGTACCTGGAACCTGTTGGCCAGGATGCCAAAGGCATTCTCCACCACCCGCCTTGCCCTGGACAGCCTGTAGTTGAAGATCCTCTCTTCATGGGTGAGGAGTCTGGAAGTGTAGGGCTTCATGAGGTAGGTTGTGAGGGAGAAGGCGTCATCCCCCACGATGAAGTAGGGCACATCTTGCATGTCGTTGGGCAGGGGTTCTGGATTTGGGAAGCCCACGATGAGGTTGCGTTCCAGCTCCTCCTTGAGGTGACTGGCGTTGTATACCTGGGCATCTGAAGATGAACCGTTGCCTGAAGCATCAATGTACATGAACTTGTAGTCAGCATTGACCATGGCGAAGAGGATGATGCTGAAGAAGCCCTTGTAATTGAAATAAGTGGACCCCGACTTGGCTGGAGCTTTGCAGGCCACATGCTTGCCATCTATGGCTCCAACGATGTAGGGGAAGTTCCACTACTGATACCACTGCTCTGCAACTTTCTTCCAGCCTTCTTCAGTGGAGGGGCACTGGAGGAGCTCCTCCAGGTATTCTTCGATGATGGCCTGCACCACTTCTCTGACCACAATGCTGATGGTGTTGTTTGGCACCCTCCAGCCGTACTGCATGCTCCTGTAAGTGGTCCCTGAGGCCAGGTAGCACAGAGTGAGTGCCACCTTGAGCCCAGGTTCCAGGCTGGGCCAGAAGTTGGTGTTTGCCTTGGTCAACCTGGGTGTCAGGCGCTGCACAACTTCATCAAACATGGCTGGAGGCATCCTCATGAAGTTCTGGAATGCCCGAGTGTCTTCATTCCTGAGCTCAACCATCAGCTTGTTGTACAGTCCGTCCTCTGCTCTTCTGGCGAACCATCTTCGTACTCAGACGCTTCTTGGCCGCCCCTTTTTCTTCCTGTAGTAGAGTTCACAGAGCCTGTAGATGGCTTTGCACTGTTGCAGAAGGATGGTGGCTGCCAAAAGGACTTTGTTACGATCCACGGTGGACATGACTGGATGCTGTGGAAGAGCAAGAGTCAGATGAAGGCTGCAGAGGTCTGCAGCAGGGCTGCTGGTCTGAAAGTGAGATCCAGATGTGTTGCTCCCCCTTTTTATAGGCAGTATAGGTGTCCCTTTGCATCCTCTAGGCATCCTCTAGACATCCTTAATATCCGAGATAGGTCCCCTCTGCGAACGTTTTTTCCGTTTTACATGCTTTGTTTCCATGCTGCCTCTGCTAGCATCCGTTCTGCATCCATTCTGCATCCGTTGCGCTTCCTCCCTGCGTCCGAGCGGATGTGAGTTGCGCGGATGCACAGCGGATGCCTAGCGGATATATCGGATGTGTAACAGATGCAGAACAGATGCGTAGCGGATGCGTAGCAGATGCAGAATGGACGAATTGGATACATTTTCCGCGCAAAAGTTTTGAGCAGCTCAAAACTTTCTGAGCAGATGAAACATCAATAAACGGATGCTGGACGGATAGAGAGGAAGCAAAACGGAGGCAGTGAGTACATCGCGTTAACCAATGGATGGCAAGCTTTTTTGTCCGTTTTACATCCTCTTTGCATCCGTTGGTGCAGTGTGACAGGGGCTTTACATCCTCTTTGCATCCGTAAGTGCAGTGGGACCGGGCCTTTAAGGGACAGAAGTGATACTTCTAAATATCCTTGGTAATGCATCCTTAGAATAAAGACAAAGTCAGTATCATGATTTTGCTTCTTGTCTGAACTTCCTTGAAGAACCATCACAAATAGAAAATCAACATGATGAGACTTCTCTTTTCTGTCCTGACTTAGCCAATCCATTAAGGTCCACATACTTCCCCTCTGAGACCTGAATGCTATACTGCACTTCCTATCTTTTCTTCCATGAGTCCTCAAGATAGAAGAAAATACTAACACAATATTAGAACTCAGAAGATCAAAATGGAAGTATATTCAGTTTTGGCACACCTTTTGGAAGGGAAATATCTCAGTCATCTACAAGATACAATGTAAGAACTGCAACAACTACTTTGTGGAACAAATAGGCAGAAGACTGCCAGAATGCATCCATTAACACCAACTAGCAGTCAGAAAACATGATGAAATTTCTTTCATTTCACAATATATAGAAAGTTGTAACCATAGTTTCAATTGGGAAAGTGTGACAGTCCTAGACCAGGCCAAATCCAAAAATGCCAGGGAATTTTCTAGAAGCCTCGCACTCTGGTAAATTAGCCCTCAGTAGACACATAGACATTAACAACATCTATAGATTATGCAAAGGAGACAATCAGATAGCCCAAAAGGGAACAAAAGGACCTCAGCACCTCTCCTCCAGCAATCAGCACCCAGATCTTTGTGAAATGCTACTGTTTTGATCTGGTTCAGATGAACCAATAGTAATTTTTGGGCTGAACCATTGATAAAAAAAAAGCTCCAATGATCAGATGAGAGGAGAAAGAAGAGAAAAGAGAAGTGTTAAGCCTGGGTTCCCCAACCAGGGTTAGGTAGACAAGCTAAACAGAATGTGCAGCGTTAGTCAGATAGGCACACAGATAAATGAGTGAGCTAAGCTTGTATGTTTATTAACATACAGTAAAAATAACAGATACGCTTGTGCTATCAAGAATATATTTTATTCCAGTATAAGTTTATAGCATAGTCAAAAACAGTCCAATATTCATTTACCATGTAGTCAGTCCATTCAGGGATATTCATTTAGCAAAGTCCATGTAGAATATCCTATTGTCAGTTCACATAAATCAGTCCGTTGTTGTCTCTCCCGTTCGAGCAATGCAGTCTTGCTTCCAAGCAGTAATCAGGGATCATCAAAGCCAGAGAGAGAGAGAGCAAGCCGTAGCCTTGCTACTTTTATATGGTTTTCATAACCACTCCCACAGTTGCTATTTTACAGTTAAAGTTGCATACACTAACTATGATTCATAGTTATTATTTCACCTAAAACAGTTAGGGTGAACAATATTATCCCTAACAAGAAGGATCGGCCCTCCCTCCTGCCCCTCTGCTTTTCTGTTCTTTATCCTCTCAGCTGATTAGAACCTCAATTGGTGTTTGGAAAGCTACACACACATGCACAAAGTGTGGACTCACCAAACCAGTAGGGAAACTGGTAGAATCCCACCATTGACCTAGATCAGCATAGATTAACTCCAAGGTTAACTTCAGACCAATGATCAAGTAAACAATACCCCGGTCAAGAAACTGTGAAAGAGCCAACACTAAACAGCCCAAACAAAGAATCTCTAAAACCACTTCCAGCAACACTGATAGGCAAGCCACCAGAATATAAACTGACAGCAAACAGTAGTCCTTACTAGCTCTGATGATGTTATCTGGTTTGGATAATGAAACATTTGCAAGAAAACAAGCAAGCTTCAAAGACCCCTTATTTCAACCCTGAGCTACAAATATTCTCCATTATTGTTGGTTGATATTACCTAACCTAAAAAGCGTTCAGCTGTTCACTTGAACATAATAACTAAGTTGGGCAAGACTCAAGGACAAATTAATTCTCTGCTCAATTAGCTCTGTCAGGTTCTCTTTTTCCTAATTTTTAAAAAGACAAATAACAACAAAAATGAAACTTTGAGAATCATGAAAAATATAAGAAATAAATAATATCTAAAATATAAATTGTAGACTGTATTTTTGTATGATATATGCCTTCAGATAAATTCCTTTTCTAACGAGACATAGCCATACTGCCAAGTTCCATATTTACCAGCTGTATTTCCTTCTTTTGCTTGGAAATCCCAGCAAAACTATTGAAAAAAAAAAATTAATAAATCCTTATGCCTATAAATTGCCCACCGGATGATGCCTGACGGAATGTGTTTGGTCTAAAGAGCACATAAAATTGCTACCTTTTCATATCCATATGATCCAAAGCTCTTCTAAACTTCAAATCCAATGTGATATGCAACCCTAATTTTTTTTTTCTTTTGACTTTGTTCTTCTGCTAGTCATCATAGCAAAAATTTATTATATCAGTGAATTCCCATGGTTTAACAATTGCCTAGTTGGACACAGTTGAAAAAGAATATTGAATGCAATGTCTTTGGAGTGGGTAAATCTATCCAAGCATTTTCTCAGTTTTCTCCAACATGTTAATTTCAGTTTGGTTCTGCTTAGTTTGTAAACTGACCCACCCCCCAAAAGGACACATAGAAATTTGCATGCATAATCATAGGCATTATTATATATAGTGGAGACTTTGGTTTCTATGTTATCTAATGGCTGTGCTTTTATTAATTTCCCTAATATAATTCACCCGTATTTTCTAACATAAAGAAGATGTTTCTTTAATATGCACTCTATGCGTGTGCATGTGTGTGTGCATGTGCATGCGTGCATGCATGCTTGTGTGTGGGGGGGCATATTTGAGTTTAAATTTGTAAAAATTTCAGTATGGTGTATAGTGTCAATAGTCACCATCTTCACCTGGGAAGCTGCTGTCTGAACCACTGCCCCACTCCTCCTTGGCCAGATCTGGCAAGCTTCCTTCAGCCTATAAGCTTCCTTCTGCCTTGCTGCCCTGCTTGCCATGTGCCCATTTTTAGAACTTCCATTTCTAAGCAGTATGATTATTTGATGTTTTGCCTAACAAATATTTGCTTCGTGGTAGAAATACAGTCCCAGTTAGGGTCATTAAGCGAGGAATACCTGTACCTCAAACTGGGTCTCCAGCATTCAGATTCTCAACACTGTCTGCATGTAAACAAACACAACATTCACATCTTGAACCACTGCAACTTTAATATTTCATAATTCTAGATAATTTATAATAAATCAATAAATGTACAATAGAGTGTCTTTTTTGTATTCATACATTATTCATTGGCTTGTTCAAGAGCAAGATTCTGGTATGCACTCTCTCTGCATATAATAAAAATTTATGTAATTTTAACCCTTTCTTCCACATATTCTCCAATTGGTCTTACTGTATATTATATGCAAAAAGTTTGCCCATTTCATCAAACAGTCTTTTGCTTGTTCATCCTCTGTTTCCATTTCCAATAAAAAATATGTACATCTTAAAAATAATATAATCATCATTGGTACACATCGAACTCCACATTAAATTCAGTATTTTCAAATTCATACTTTTCTTATCAAGCTTAAGTTTTTCTGTTAATTCAACATAAGGAAAGGCATGTAAAGCCTTTCAAATCTAGGTTTTTTTTCTTGTTTTTAATTTAAATTCTCCTTGAATTTGAATATTGAATTTTCAATATAAGAGCATAAGTAAATCATTTTTGTTTATATGTAATTCCCCTTCTATAAAGACTTCTTAGGATAGCAATCATAAATGGATTTTAGGAGACAATTTTGCCTTCCTCCTATTCCAAATTCTCAATATGGTTCATCTAACAAAATGATTTTAAAAATCTACATTACATTTTATTGTATTATACTACAAAAAGCCATGCCAGCCAAACCTTATATTGCATCCTTCTCATTCCAATAACTGTCTATTTCTTCAAGTCACTTACTTTTTCATCCATATTAAACAAAAAGCTGCAAAGTACAATTTGAAATCTGGTAGTCCTAAACCCCCTCTTTCTTTAGCATTCTGCACAGTTTGTATCTAATTTTCAGTTTCTTGCCTTGCCAAAGAAATTTGGAGATATCTTCTTGTCATTATTAAACTGAAAGTCATAAATAAAGATAAAAAATAAAGATAATTTTATAGGTAAAATGCAGGTTGAAGGCAAAACATTATAGATTAAGATCAATGCAAACAATGACATTTGCAATTTTTCCAATCTCAACGTATCTTTTTCAACTTCATTCCATAACTTACGATAGTTATTTTGAAACCACACAGAATTCATATGTCAATGTAACACTCAAATATTTACTCTTTTTTTCAAGTTTAAAATCAGATTCTTTGTCAGATTGTCTAGCTCTTGTATAGTCATGTTTGTAATGACATCTTTTTTTAAATTAATCTTAGACATGCCACAAAATCTTTAAATTGTTTTCATCAAAAACTCGATAATTTCAGAGAGTCTTATAATATCAAAATCATTAGCAAAAGCTCTTGAAGATCTTATTGTCTGCTCATCTTGTCTAATGTCTCTATTCAAGAGATTCAACATTCCATCAAAACAAATAACAAAGGAAGCAGAGGATAACTGTGACTTGTCCTCTTCTGGCTATCACATGGTTTAGTCATATCACCATAATCATAATTCAAGCCTTTTGAAATATCTCTATTGTCCTGCTTCCCATCAAAGTCCACATCTTCTAAAATTTTAAACAGAAATTCCCAGTTCAAATGATCAAAAGCTTTCTTTTAGGGCAGCTTCTTTTTCATTCTGTTGTTATAAATATTTTATTTCATCCAATACAGTCCTCACATTATCTTTTAATTATCTTCACTTTAAAAATTTTCACTGATCTTCATGAGTAAACTTCTGCAATGCCTATCTGCCAAAGTTGATAAAAACACTTTATAATTATTTGTTTGATAAAGTTATTGGTCTATAATTTATGGTAGAAGTTAAATCATGTTCTTCCTTTGGTAACAATACCACCCCTTTTATTCAGAATCTCAACTTGAAAGATCAACTTGGCACCTAAGTCATTAAACACTGCTTTCAAAAGTTTCAGTGGAATCTATTCATCATCAGAGCCTCTACATGCAGCTATGGTCTATAGCACACCCTACTGGTAAAATTTATTTTTTTCATTTATTTATTTATTTTATTTATTTTGTCAATTGCTTACAAGTTAATAGGTATAAGTAAAAACATAGTTATGAATACATGGATACATATAAGAAAAATAAAAAAATAAAAGAAATAATAGGACAGGGACGGTAGGCACGTTGGTGTGCTTATGCACGCCCCCTACAGACCTCTTAGGAAAGGGGTGAGGTCAGTAGTAGACAGTCTAAGGTTAAATTTTTTGGGGTTTGGGGAAGAAACCACAGAGTCAGGTAGAGTATTCCAGACATTGACCACTCTGTTGCTGAAGTTGCATTTCCTGCAATCAAGTTTGGTGTCATAAACCTTGAGTTTGTATCTGTTGTTTGCTCTTGTGTTGTTATGGTTGAAGCTGAAGTATTCATTGACAGGTAGGACATTGCAATGTATGATTTTATAGATTTTACTGAGATCAGACCGAAGGTGGTGTAGTTGTAGGTTTTCTAGGTCTAGAATTTCGAGTCTGGTGGCATAAGGTATTCTGCAACGAGTAGAGGAGTGGAGAACTCTTCTTGTGAAATATTGCTGGACTTTCTCAACTGTATTAATATCAGATATGTAATGTGGGTTCCAGACTGATGAACTGTATTTCAGTGTTGGGCTAGCAAATGTTTTGTATGTTCTAGTTAGTAGTGTAATATTACCAGAGAAAAAGCTACGTAAGATAAGGTTAACAACTCTTAATGCCTTTTTGGCTATGTAGTTACAGTGGGCTTTAGCACTTAGATCATTAGAGATGAGTACTCCAAGGTCCTTGCAAAGTTTGGATCATCAACAAGGTCTTGACTATTCAGCCTGTATTTTATTTTCTGATCTTTTTTTTATTTTATTTTTTGCCAATATGTAGTGCTGAAAGGTGCCAAAATGCCTTTCCTTTGAGGATTCGATTTTCCCACTGGGAGAGCTCCGGCACAAGGATACGGACAACTGCTTGAAAGCTGGATCTTTTTATTTTTCAGGAAGGTGAGAGATAGCAAGAAGTCTGCGTTCCTGGGCTAGCTACCTTCGTATGGTAAGTCCCTGGTTCTTATACCCTTTTCTCCTTTTGTGTGTGAATGTTCTTTATTTGTGTTTTAATGTTTCAAATCCTGTCACAGTTTGTCTTTATTCCCACCAGAGGGCAAACTCTGTGGGGTGTGGAAGGTAAACTCTGCAGGGTGGTTTGATTGTATTATCGTTTTTTTTCCTAATTTCTTTTAGCTTTACAATGGTTTTCTATATTTGTTTTGTGGCAATCTCCTGTCTGTCTCTTTTGTAATTTATATATTTTTTGTGTCTTTTGTCTGTTTGTTTTGCTTATTTGGCATGTATTGTGTTTGTAAGGGTTTTCTTTTCTTATTTGTCTAGTTTTCTTAATTACTTGGGCTTTTGTCTAAAGGGATTCTTTAATACCTTTTATTTGATTATTTTCCTATGTAAGTTTGTATTATGGCTGGCCTGATGTTCCCTTTGGGCTTTTCCTGCTTGAGTGACACCACTGTCTTCGTGAAGTTCCCTTTCCAGAGTAAGACAGAGCGTTTATTTGAAGTTGTCATTTGTTTGACCATTGTGATACATAGTCAAGGTCTTTTTGAAGGATAGCAGTATTGTCTGTGGTGTTGAATAGCTTTACATCATCAGTGAAAAAGGAAATCCTTTTTTATAAATCCAACAAATTAGTCAAAGAGATGGATTAAAAAATAAGCGACCATAGTCTGAAGTTTCAGATTCATGAAAAAGTAGGTTTTAAATTTTAAATGCTTCAAAAATAAACTGAAAAAAAAAAAAAAAGCAATGGAACTTCAGAAGTTGTGGGTGCTCTATCACTGGTGGTTCTTAAGAAGAGATTAGACAACCATTTGCCTGAAATGGTTTAAGGTTTTCTGCCTGAGCAGGGATTTTGGACTAGAAGATCTCCAGGTCCCTTCCAACTCTGTTATTTCTGTTAAAAATAATAATTTCTATTTGAATATGTTTAATTGCTTTAAATGCCAACCTTCTGTAAATCAAGCAAGTACAGAAGAAATTTTCAACATTGCAAATTAAATGTAGCTCCAAAAATAAAGAAAATCACCCAAGAGAACTTATCTGTTCAAAAGAAAGTCTGTCTTTAATCATAACGATAAATAAATCAAAGAACTGATTTTGAAATCAAGGTCAGTTCTTGGGTTCATAAATTTAGTCTATGTGACACTGTCAACTCAATGTCAATCCACTCAACTCACATGTAATCAAGGAAATCTAAGTTTTTTTCAATTTATTCACAAGGCCAAGTATATCATTTTTTCTTTTGATCTGGAGAAAAAAGAATCCCCATCCCATCTCACCCATTGTGCAGGAAATTAAACATCATCTCATTTGAAAGGTAGTTAAAACACTGTTTTTCTCACTGGAGGACTCTGACTATAGTTGCATTATCAAGCACAGATCATTAATCAGGGATATTCCATACTTCTATAGAGAATTATGGGTGAAAAGATTCCATCAGAGTACCAGGGTAAATAGTTGTGGACATACATGTCTCTCCTATTGTTTATATCATATCTATTTCCCAGCAGCTATCACACATCGATAGTAACTCTCCCATCTAGAATAAAAGTGAAGAAATCTTCTTTTTCTTACAATAGCTTTTTAGCTTCATCTTTACTTTTCTAAGCTAGTATTATCTGTTCCATATGGCATGACTTCCAGCCAGCATATCATTCCAGGTTTAGAACCCAAATGGAAACTACAATTGAAAAAGGAAGCTTTCTCATACTCAAAACAGAAGGGTCCTATTTGTAGTAGGGTACTATGTAGCTTTAGCATTGTTAACACTTCAGGAGGCTTGTTTACATTATTTTATAATGGAACATGTTGTCACTGAGGTGTCAGAAATGTTGCATCTAGTAACAATAGAAGTTTCCCACACCAGCATAAAATATATATACATTGAAATTCAGACTATGAAAGCTAGAAACAAACATGTCAGACTGCATTTTGCAGCATTGATACTTTTCCCTCCAAACTTCTTGTAGAGCAGTAGGACCCTGTGGAACTTCTCCATTTTAAATATCTACCTTTTTTATTAAAACCATTGGGTAAAAGAAAATAGCTCCAGGCTTCTCCTCCTCCGCTGTCCTTCATCCCCCTTTAATATTTAATTGTTTTGAACATTACATCTGTCTCTAGTGCATGTCACTAGAACTCAGCTGAATGTCAGAATCCCAGCTGGTAATTACTGTTTTTCCCAGAAGGCTTTCACATTGGCCTCAAATATTACGAGCGAAAGAGTTGTGCATTCATACATCTGTATTCAGTCCTGAGTTGTTGTAAATCATGTCCCAGCTTTATTTCCTACCTCCAGCCCTTCTGTCTCTTTTCTCACCTGAGTTCTCATTCTGACACCATCCACAAAACAGGGGCATATGGATTTCATATTTCATAAATCTTGTTATCCCATGATACACATCTCTCATTCTTTTTGATTACTTAATCAAAAGGCACTCTATAAATCAAAATGTGACAGAATCTTGCCTCATTTTCCAAGGGCTATTAAAAATAAAACAAAACTAAATTATTTTATCTGCAGAAACAATAATGTATGAATGCAAGTAGGAAATAAACATCATCTCTAGACTGCACTCTCAGTCCTATACAGCCTGGAAGAATTTGAAGAGAAAGTGCTATGTAGAAGATGGAATGGACCTCCTCCCATGTAAATTAACTAATGGTGATTTTTTTAAAAAATATCACTAACCAAATCTAATTATCTCTGAATTCATAAACATTTTTAGATGATCAGCCAATAATGGATTCAGATCAACACAGCTAAAAAAAATCATCCTTCAATTCCATCTGTATGCCTTCAACTTATTAAACTGCCTTGTTAAATATAACTTACCTAGAGATATACTGTGGCTGCCAAATATAGTAATTAAAATATTCGTTAGGAGCAGGTCTGAAAATAACAATAGAGTCTGCAAAAACTTTAATAATCATGTACATAACTCTCCATTCTGCTAATTTTATGCAATAGTAAGAATCTTCTCATTATGTTTGTTGAATACCCTATAATTTGGTTATAAACTGACCAAGCAATAAATTATAAGACAGCAATAGTTAATAAGCAGTAGCAGCAGCATAGAAGAACAGCAAGTAATGGTAGTCCTTGTATAGTGACTTCTACCTTTATATATCTTTATATATTTAGGTGAAAACAGATCAAATCCAGACATTAGGTAGACAAAAGTCAATCTGGATCACACTACATGATATTTTATATTTGCTCTCAGATAACATGTTGTCAAGTAAGAGCAATAGCACTTAGACTTATATACCACTTCAAAGTGCTTTACAGCCCTCTCTAAGTGGTTTACAGAGTCAGCATATTGTCCCCAACAATCTGGGTCCTCATTTTACCAACTTCAGAAAGATGGAAGGATGAGTCAACCTTGAGCCTAGTAAGATTTGAACTGCTAAATTGCAAGCAGCTGGAAGTCAGCAAAAAATAAACCTGCAGTACTGCATTCTAACCACTGCATCACCGTGGCTCTAATACTGCTTATCCAGGCTCTAGATCTGGGGTCTGTAAACTTGACAGCTTTCAGTCTTGTGGATTTCAACTCCCAGAATTCCTTCTCCAGTCATGTTAGCTCAGTAATTCTGGGAGTTGAAGACCACAAATCTTAAAGCTGTAAAGTTTGAAGACCCTTGCTCTAGATGAACAAAACCTAGTGCCTAATTTAACCATTATCAGCATAAACCAAAATGTCTAAATAACAGATACATAAAATATAACCTGTTTATTATCTTAATGCGATAAAACGATAATAAATACTTAAGATATTTAAAATACAAATGAACAAAACAACTACCAACAGGCAACTGAACTAACTCCAACTCAGCCTTCAATATTACAAGTTTTTAAAAATTGTGTCCTGGTTATCTTTAGTGTAAATTGTTGCCTAGGGAGATCACAGAATATTTGAATGTGAAGAACCAGAAATGTTCAAAATTCTATTGAAACACCTCTCCTGATCCTATAAATAAAATTGCCAGTATTGGTAAAATTGCCAATTTTACATCAATATATTCATCCTGAGGAGAAAGAAGAGCAAGAAAGCACATCCAATATTTTAATATTTAATATAACACAAAATATTAGGATTGTTGTGACACATACTTCAACAATCATTTTATAATTTTGTGGAGGACATGATATTCAATGAGGGATTAGAAGTATGCTGAAACAGCAAACAGAGATAATTTAAAATGGCAATTATGTTCTAATTAAGTCTGAAGATTGGAATCATTATCAGGAAAAAGGCTTCAGCTAATTAGGTTGAAAGCAACTTTAACTCAGGTTTCTATCATTCATTAAAGAGCTTTTTTCCCCCAGTCCATTCTCATTTCAAAAAATGACTTTGCAGATTCCCAATATAGGATATGTTCCCTTCTTACCATACTAATCTCTTTAATCACATTGTCTATGTGTTATTTGTTCTTTGCAGCAATGGTTGTTTGAAGTAGCATGGGGAAAAATGTTCCTCATTGATTTCACTGAAATGTTGCAGTAATGTAGCTCAGGGTAAAGAAGGTGATGAAATGTAAATAAAGAGGAGGAAGACGAAGGAAGAGGAAGAAGATGAAATGTTCAGTTTCCAATTTGATAATAAAAGTTGTATTTAAGAGATCCAATCATGTTTTGATCTGTTTGGCAGATTGTATAAACTGTCCCCATCCTAATGGACTTGGGATGACCTGCTGAGCAGTACCAATAATATTAAGAAAAACAGCAATAGAAAGATAGTTAAAACAACCGTGTAATATTTCTTTATAAACATCCAGAAACTACGTTGAAAAAACTCCTGGGGACTTCTGTACTACTGGGAAAAGGTTATTCCATATAACCGAAAGTAATTTTCTGGCCTTTTCTGCAGAAGTCATGAAGTGTGCATGGTGGTCATTAAGTGAACTCATTCATTTGAATGGGTGTTTTTGCCAGAAGTCATTAAAAACATTGTGAAAGTCATTTGACCACAGATTATTGAAATGGGTTGTAAAACTGACTTGCCTGACAAAGCAGGGATTTGGGAAAACACTACACCACCATTTACATTGGCTTGGGTTACCAAGGCCATCATAACTTCTTGTATCTGTGACAGGTGTCAAATAAACCATTATTAACCAAGGACTACCTGTAATCTAGTAGATACTATGTAAAATGTTTATTTTTATAGATGATTATGAATTATGCATAATATCTAGAATATTCCAATCAACCCTTCCATCTTTTCACAGTAATTAACTGGAAATAAACCATGTAAGACAGGGGTCTTCAACCCCCAATCCATGGGCTGGCATTACAAACAAATGAAGGCCCATCTGCAGGATGCAGGCAGCACACAAAACAATGCATCCTCTGGTGCACGAAAACCTCTCTCCATGGAACTGGTCCCTGGTGCCCAAAAGCTACATTCTATAAGAGAAGTTGACATTTAGCAAGAAAAGAGCATATAAAGAAAAAAAAATCCTTTTCTTCTTATGCTTCTTTCCCTTCTAACCTGTAACTTTGGTAATGGCATTTTGTTTCTTTAAAAACATAAAAATAAATGATTCCTTCAGAAAGTGCAATGGCATGATTAGTTAAATACATTTTATTTAACTTTATTTAAATAAAGTTATCTGAGCACAGATAAGATGTCTAAATACATCTTACATGTCTAAATACTTAACCAATTTGGTTAAATATATTTCATTTTGATGTCAAGGGACTCCAGAGCTAATCTAATTTTGATTCCCAATGTATCTACCTACAAAACCCAAAACTGGATGAATGGGTTTATAAGAAATTTCTTCAAGTTTTCATCAACCAGATGGGATAGACTGTTCTTGATTTAGGGAACTATATTTTGGGAGTATGCTTCCATATCACTGGGTTGGTCCAGAGGACCATCCCCTTAACTGGGGAACAATTTGCCCACTAAGACCAAATTAATACCCACTTTTTTTGTCATTTTACAAGAACACTGAAAATTGGCAACTTCTACAGTATAAACCTTCTAGATTGGAAAATCCTAATATCTAACACCAGTTACATGGACACCATTAATATACTGTTTTTTATATTATTAGCCAATTAAATATTTTGGCACTGTAATCTGTTTAAAGTTTGGTGATCATCATTATAGATATGTTTGTAAAATTTTGGAAGACCATGCCATGTAAGCTGCATTATTTCCAGAGGTGGTATTCAGCAGGTTCTGACCAGTTCTGGAGAACCAGTAGCATAAATTTTGAGTAGTTTGGAGAACTAGCAAATACCAGCTCTGACTGGAGATTTCACAGTATCCTTCCCCTGCCATGCCCACCATGCTACGTCCATAGAACCCATAGTAAAAGAAAAAATTAATCCCACCACTGATTGTTTCCTTTTGAAAGGAGAATGAACTTTTGGTTTTAACACACTGCAAAACTGTACTAAAATCTGGGAAATAGCAACAGCATAGATAGGCAAAGGTCTACAGAAAGGTCTGTACAAATGGTTGTCTTCCTTTATTGATGAAATTGTCATGAATCATCTTATTGGTTTGTATATCAGTTGACCTTATTTAATGAAAGAGGAGCCAGATGATAAACATAACTTTGATGTAAATTCTAATAACCTAAATGATAATGGTGCTGACTAAGAACACATAGCAGGGAAGCCAGCTTAATTTTAGTATCAAAAAGCAATTAAACCTACTAATTACCAAATAATTTATGCAGATACTCAAAAGGCATGCAAGTGAGCTGAGGAATATCCATCTTACAATAAATTCTTTCTTCTATTCTTTCTTTGTGCAGAAATATTCCAGAAGATGTATATTTATGAAGGACTCACTCAAGCCAATTTTATTTCATGCAGAACGACTATTTTTAGAATATAAGAACAGAAGCATGTTTAATGATTTTTACCATCTTTGGATGCTGAGAACTAGGAATTTAAGGCTAGGTCAGACTGGCCAACGGATGCAAAACATATGCAAAAAGGACACAGCGGATGAGCAAAATTTTGGGGGTGGCTCCATCCATTGTTATCCGCTCTCAAAAGAGCCCCAAATTTGCATAAACAGAACGGAAAACAATGGAAAGGAACGGACGGGGGTAGTACGTAGCGAGGATAATAAGCTGATGTTCGTAGGAAGCCTAGTGGATGGAAGCAGATGGAAGTGGATGACACATCTGCAGGGCTTCCGGGGGAGAATAGCGAAGCGGACACATAGCGGAAGGAGCGGATGCGTAGCGGATGACGCGGATGCATCACGGACGCCTATAGGATGCATAGCGGATGCAAAGCGTTCACTGCACATACAGGGAGGATGAATTGCATCAGCTTCGTGGATATAAAAGAATGCAGCTTGCAAGCAATCAGCATTCAGAGGAAAGACCTGCTGCCAGAGACATCTTGAAAGAACCCCATGGTTCGACAGTCAGGGAAGAAGAGAAAGCCTGTGCCTACTCCTGCCAGCCCTGGCAAGAAGGACAGAACCACCAACTCACCCCCTGGCGCTGACACTGAAGCTGCTGGAGCTTCTGCTGCTACTGCTGCTGGTGGTGCTCCTGGTGTTGCTGCTGCGGGTGCTTCTCCTGCTGGTGCTGCTGATACTTCTCCTGCTGGTGCTGCTGGTGCTGCTGGTGCTTCTCCTGCTGCTGGTGATAGTGGTGCTTCTCCTGCTGGTGCTGTTGATGTTGCTGGTGCTTCTCCTGCTGGTGCTGCTGGTGCTGCTGGTGCTGCTGCTGTGATGGACCAGCCTCAAGGCCCTCAAAACCCTGCTGCTGAAGGCCCTGAAGCCCCTGCCAGAGGGAGGAAGAGGCAAGGCAAGGAGAAGGGAGAGAGGAAACAGTACTCCATTTCCGAAGACCATGAGGAGGAGGTGCTGGAATGGCTGAGGGAGAACGAGTACCTGTGGAGAAAGGGCCACAGGCTCTATCGCGACACCAAGAGGAAGCAGGCAGCGTGGAGAGAAAAGGCAGAGAGCCTGGGCTACACTTCAGACGTACTACTGGGATGGTGGAAGCACATGCACACCTGGTATGGCAAGCTGCACCTGAAGAAATCTGGCCAGGCTGCTGTCAAGGTCACTGAATGGGAGATGTACGTCATGGCCAGGTGCAGTTTCCTGGAGGGTGAGATCTGCCACTGAGGAACAGCCCCTCTATCAACCCTCTCCCTCAGACAGCCCACAGAGAGCCACTCCTCTTCCAGCCAGGAGACAGCTACCATGTCCAGGCAGGTGTCTTTGGAGGGCTCCACGGCAGAGACCCCCCCCCCAAGAGCTGCACTCCCCATTCCAGAGGACGTGGAGGATCCCCTGTCTCAAATGGAGCAAGAAGAAGCAGCAGCCAGAGACCAACCCACCCCCACCCCCAGCTCCACCTCCACAGAAAGCAGGCAGAGAGGCAGACTTAAGGTCCAGAGCCACACTGTCCTATTGGAGATCAGGGACACCATCAAGACCAGCACAGATTTTCTCTCTCAGCTGGTCCACAGCGATATGCCATCCTCGAACTGCAATCCCTTCATCACGTACGTGAGCCAGACCCTCATGGATCTGCCCGAGGCCCAGTACCAGATGATGGAGAAAATCACAGCACTGCTGCACCACACTCCAGGCCCAGCTGAACCTGCTCCGACCCACTCGAGGTCTGTTCCTCCACCCCAGGCGATGTCACAGCCCGTCCACGGTTTTCAGCAGCCCCTCGCCTACCAAGCCTACGACTACCAGGACTTCCCACAGCAGAGGCAGCCCTTTCCAGTCCAGGCCCAGGTACATCACACACCACAAACGCCTCACCTGACCCAGCTGCAGACCAGACAGCCCCACTACACTCCTCCTTCCTCCACCCCACAGCCAAGCCCCTCAACAGAAAATATGTCTTCAGTACTGTGCCTGACATCCCAAGTCCTTGAGGAAGGGCCACTCAACATCACGGGACTGAGTCAGCTCCCTGAGAGCTTCCTGAACACACCATCCCAAATTGTACTCTCGGGGCCAGGCACCCCAATGGTGCCACAGACCAGCAATCTAGCCACAGCCACCTCCACAGTACCTGGCTGCTCGACAGCTGAGACCATGGACATGCCTCAGAGTGACTGAGAATAGTGCCAGAGACTGATTTGTAACCTGTTCACCTTATCTTTGCTTAAAGACACTTTACTTGGTTCATTTTGCTTTTTTAATAAAGTCATACAGTTTACTTAAGACAGTTGTTAATAAAGGTTATCTTTGCTTCACACACTTTGTTCATTTTATTTACTTAATAAAGTGTTGGTGAAAACTTTGAAAAAAGGCTTAAGCCTTTGCATCCTTGTGGGATAGATAAGGATAGCTGTGGAATGGGTAAGGATGGGTAAGGATAGTTGTGGGATAGATAAAGTTCCAGTGCAAGCATAGTGGGACTATATGGTGCACCCTCCCAGCTGCCACACATTTGGCCCTTTATTATCAATAACAATTTATTCATTGATCAACACATTTCAAAATAAACAAAACTCTTTATTAATGCCCTATTCATTGTAAGGCAGTGGCCTTATGGCAGTGGCCAACATACATGGCACAATCTCATCAGTGTTATAAGACAGGCTCAAGGAAGCATCCATTAAGCATCTACCATCCTGTCTTGCCACTCCACTGCTCCAGCTGGGGAGTTGCATCAGTGTTTCAGGAGGTTGCGCTGCTTCTTCCCTTCACGTGAAGCTCTGTTGGGGCCTTGTACATCCACAGTGTCTATCAGGTTTCGTCCTTGCCTCCATTCACCAGGCTCCATGTCCCCATTCCCTTGTTGATGGTCCACAAGCCTGTTCTGCAACACTGGGTAGCGGGTGGGCATGGGATTGTGCAAGATGCAGAAAGCTTCCACGATGCTCCTCACAGTCCCTGGGTGATGCTGCATGGTGGTGAGAAGTATCTGGAACCTGTTGGCCAGGATGCCAAAGGCGTTCTCCACCACCCGCCTTGCCCTGGACAGCCTGTAGTTGAAGATCCTCTCTTCACGGGTGAGGTATCTGGAACTGTAGGGCTTCATGAGGTAGGTTCTGAGGGAGAAGGCGTCATCAACCACGATGAAGTAGGGCACATCTTGCATGTCATTGGGTTGGGGGTCTGGAAAACCCATGATGAGGTTGCGTTCCAGCCCATCCTTGAGGTCACTGGCGTTGTATACCTGGCTATCTGAAGCAGACCCGTTGCCTGAAGCATCGATGTCCATGAACTTGTAGTCAGCATCAACCATGGCAAAGAGGATGATACTGAAGAAGCCCTTGTAGTTGTGATAAGAGGACCCAGAGTTGGCTGGAGCTTTGCAGGACATGTGCTTGCCATCTATTTGTCAAATGGTGTGAGGAAAGTTCCACCTCTGATACCATTGTTCTGCAAGTTTCCTCCAGCCTTGTTCAGTGGTGGGGCACTGGAGGAGCTCCTCCACGTATTCTTCAATGATGGCCTGCATCACTTCTCTGACCACAATGCTGATGGTGTTGTGTGACACCCTCCAGGCATACTGCATGTTTCTGTATATGGTTCCAGAGACCAGGTGGCGCAGAGTCAGTGCCACCTTCAGCCCAGGGTCCAGGCTGGGATGGAAGTTGGTGCTCGGCTTGGTCAACCTGGGTCTCAGACGCTCCACAATTTTGTCAAACATGGCTGGTGGCATCCTCATGAAGTGCTGAAATGCATGAGTGTCTTCATTCCTCAGCTCCACCATCAGCTTGTCATAGAGTCCAAACTCCACTCTTCTCCCGATCCATCTTCAGACCCACACAGCTCTTGGACATCTCCTTCTTCTCATCACGTAGAAAAGGTGAAACAGTCTGAAGAGGGCTTGATTCTGGTGTTGAATGATGGCAGCTACCATAAGGAGTGTGTGATGATGCATGGTGGACATCAATGGATGAGGTGGAAGAGCAAGAGCAAGGGTAAAGAGGTCTGTACACCACGGCTGCTGGACTGATAGTGAGATTCAGGTGATTTCCTCTCCCTTTTTATAGGAAATGTCTGTTTTCCGCTAGGTGTCCTTCCATATAATCTAGGCATCCTCCAGACATCCTAAATATCCAAGATACGTCCCATATACAAATGTTTTGTCCTTTTTAATGCTTTATATACGAGATGCATCCACTTACATCCTTTCTATTTCCGTGCTACTAACACTGTGTGGACGTTTCATGTACCTTTTGCTTCCTCCCTCTTTCCGCTTTCAGCTGCAGCAGATGTGAGTTGTGGGGATGTCCAGAGGATGCCGAGAGGATACAGCGGACGTGTAATGGATGACAACGGACGTAGAACATTTGTTGCCCATATGTGTCGCAGATGTAGATCATACGCAGCGGAAAGTTCATCCGTTCAAAAAGTTTTGTGCAGCTCAAAACTTTTTGAGCAGATGAACTAGCAGTAGATGGATGTTTGATGGATAGAACGTATGAATCACGTACGCAGTGAGTACAGAACGGATGCATCGCGTTTTCCAATGGATGGCAAGCTTTTTTGTCCATTTTACATCCTCTTTTCATCCGTTGTTGCAGTGGGACATGGGCTTAAAACAGTTCCACCTTCGAGCCACTGAATCTGAATATTTTAACAATGGATCCAAGCAACATGGACAGTTAGTATTTTCTTTCTCTGAAAAATGCATAGCAACTGGGATTAGAGTGGATCAATCTAATGTAAAATTCAGGTCTTGGATTAGGATTATGGAGACCCAGAATCAAGTCTATTCTCTGCCAAAGCCCGCTGATTTACTTTGGACTCATTACCTTCTCTTAACCCAGCTTATCTCACAAGTTTATTATAGGAAAAATGTACATTTCTTTCTATATCTCAAAGAAAAGGCAGGTTGTAAATATAACAATGAGGTTGCTGTACTTAGTGTGATCACTTATATATTTTGTTGGACACGTTATGCCCATTCACCGAAGTGTTTCTTTAATAGTAGAGAATACAGGAAATATCATCTGGAGTTCTGTTAGCTATATTATGCTGCTGCTACATAGATAAAAAAAGATAAAGCTGGAAGAACCAAAGACACTTCCTTCAGGACCATCCAGGCTAATTTCCCACAATCTTGTTTCCAGTAGCGCTGAAAGTTCCATACCATTTAAATGAAATAGTGTTGAATGACATGAATTAATTCCTGTCTGTTGTTATGTTTCTCTTTATTTGCTTTTAACTGCTTTTTATTTCATTTCTGCCATTTAACCTGTCTGATGTTTGCTGGTGTTTAATGAATACACATTAAAGTGTATTTTTTACTTGCTGAATGTTGTGGCATTCCACAATCTATCTAAACAATTGGAAGGGATCAAAATGGCAGTTTTGCTTTATTTACCAGTGTAGTGAATCACTACACCCTAAACATTAGGGTCCAAGAGTCCAGAGAAAATGTTTCAAAAACATTTATAAATTACACATGTTTTAAATTTGAATACATGCACAGTACACTTTAGAAGCAACTGCATAGCAGTTACTTAGCAACAAAGGCAAAGATAAGAAATTTGGCAAAACCTCTGTGTTTTTAATGACAGTCCAGCAAGGTTTGTTCATCTAATTTCTCTGTAAGAGTAGGAACCATTATAATAAGAATGTGCTTGGAGTTTTATGTGTCCTTGAGATGTCAGGTAACCTTGGTAACAGGGCATTTCTTGCTAGATCAAATGGAGGCCTCTTTTGCCCTGTTTACAACTACGTACAGTGCTGTAAAGACTTTTGAAACTTAAAGGTGCTGTAAAAGCAATTTTTCACTTCTCTCAGCTTGTATTTTATTGCAATTAGATCTGCTTTAAACACTAGAATAATAAGAGAGTATACATTTTTAAATGGCACCTTATCTATTTGTTTAATCAGTGATATCATCAGATCACACCAGAAATTATGTGCATTACCCACCCACCCCTGGATATGACATAACCTTCTTCCCCAACATGATGCAACACTCACAAGGATGTAACCCTAAATGGATATAATGTACTGAACCTAACCTCATCAAGAAAAATGACAGTCAGCCTTTGGGTGTGTGATTAGCTTAACCCCAAACCTAACTCTATGTGCATTCCAACCAAAACTAAATAAAGCAAATAATTAACAGGTAGCATTGTGTTTGAGAAACAAACTCGATTTCATGCATTGTGAAATAAATAATAGCCAGATGAGTTTTTAAAAATCAGCACCTTAAATGCAGGAAAAGGATTCCCTTAGATGCAGATATAGCCGCCATCCACCAATTAAAAGATTTTGTTGGCAGGCATTTTTAAAACTGTTTAATTTTTTTAAAAAAAATTACTGTAAATCGTATCAACCCCAGAGTGATTAACCTAATCCAGACCTGAATCTCAAACCTATATGGATTCAAATAAGTCTTAAGTGAAGTGAAATCCTTTGATAGTTTTACCTTTTCTAAAAGTTAAAAAAAATGTTTGCGCATTTTAATCTAAAAATACACATCTGCAAATACACATAAATATTTTTGAAGTATGACCTTTATAAATTTTTATTCCAATTCCTCCTGCAAAGCCAAGAAATTCTGATGGTCAAAAAGTACCAGTGATACTTATTATGGTTAAGTGACAAAACTGTGATTCTGCATGGGGAATTTTGCGACAAGCATGCCCAGGTTATGTCCAGACATGGTAGAATTTTATGTTTTAGTCTACATAAAGCGATTCTGTGGATGCACTGAGTTCTACACATGTCAGCTACAAGCCACTGTGAAGTTCAATGGTTTAAATAATATAATGGTGAATTGTTTGGTATAAAGTTGACCTCTGAATCTTCAAATGGGATAGCAGATTTAGAAAAAAAAACTGAGCTAGATAACATCATTGATGAGAATGCACAGAATGAACTTATAAAGCATTGTTATTGTAGAGTCTTTAAATTATCTAATAGTAAGTAAAAGTAAATATTAAGAAAACAGTGTTTTCATTCATTGACTCCATCAGTCTTATTTGTGTTATTTCCCATTCAGAAATTATATTGTCTCAAGATGTTGGCATGGCCCAGATTATGAAAGCCTGTATCATAAAAATATTGCACTGTTGTTTTACAGGTTGTCCACAAGAAAACCAAGTGGACAGAGCCAATGAAATAAAGTTTAGTAAAAAGTTATACTTTAAAGCAGGGCTGTCAAGCTCCTGACTCGCAGGCTGGACGTGTCGCACAATGGCCATGCCCATGCCTGGTTTAGTGAAGACGAAAAAAGATATGATACATCACGTGATGATGACGATGTGAGTTTGACACCCCTGCTTTAGAGTCTCTATGCCTCAAATGTTATGGATAATTGTTAACATTTCTGACAAAATGAATAAATAATATTTCATGTGAGACATACTGGGTGAATTCAAAACATTCGTACGATGTATCACAATGAACAATAATCCATTTTCATTAATGTCAACAATTGAATCTTGAATTGTCTGTGCCTCTGAAGCAAACCATATGTCAGAATGTAACATAAATTAACTACAAGAAATAATAGTCACCCAGTGAATATTATAATAAAATATATTTACAGGCCATGTAAAATCTGCTTGGTTTCCTTTGCTAGCCTTTGTTTAACCATGTCAGATGGAAAACATAGAGATAAAATTTAATAAAGACATCTGTGATATTATTCAAACTGGGTGTACTATGAGGGTTTGACTAGTTCTGCAAAAAAATATTTCACTGTATATGATTCAACTTGTTTGCATTTTCCCCAATTTAAAATTTTCAGCTATATTAAAATATCACCTTATCACTTCTTTGGCTTCTGTCTTCCCCTCTGAGTAAATCTCAGTCCTAGCTAGGTATATTTTTGTTTAAATTAGGTTCTTTGAATATTTGCATATTTACCAACCATTTTGTCAATTTTTTAAACATAGCTACTGCTGTTCATGTTTGATCGCGGGAAAAGAGACTCGAGACCAGTGTGACTTTTCAGCTCTTTATTTAGTTGCTTGAATCTGCTCTGGCTGCAGAGATGCGGCAGCCTCTTTTATAGTGGCTGCTAGCAGCTCGCAGCCAATTATGGCTCTTTGAATCCCCTGCCAATACGGCAGGCCAATCACAGGATGGTAATGAGAACCAATCAGGATCGTGTTTCTGGACCAATCAGCAAGTAGTATTTCTGGTCCAATCAGAAGAGGGTATTTCAAGTATGTTAACATAGAACACCCCTCCCCTCTTGGTTTAGCCCGACCAACGTTATGTACTCCTATAAGGAGGCAGGGCTTTTGTGTTGTCTACTTGACCTACGCAGCTCAGTTGTAGTGTTGCCTTCGGCTGGTTCGGATGGGATCGCTGTTTCTCCTCTCCTTCTCGGTGGAACCTCCTGGAAGGGTGAGTCAGCCCTGCCGCTCCCTCCCGGTCTACCTGGGCTGATCGAGTCGGCTCTGCCGCTCCCACCTGGTCTCTCTGGGCTGGTTGAATCGGCTCGGCTGCCTCTTCCAGGAGTGGCCTCATGTTGGTTTTCTGCTGCCAGTTCCCATCTACTGAAGTCTTCTGCCGGTAAGTAGTTTTGGTTTCGCAATGGGCCTACCGGTGGTGTTTGTGATTGGTTTGTTTTTTGTTGTGTGATTAGTGGGTTTTCTCCTCCCCTTTGATTTATGTTTGGGTGATCTTCCTCCTCTCTGATTTTGTCATAGTCTCTTTGGTGTGGTCTTTGTGTGTGTGTGTGTTTGTTCTGCATTTCCGGTGTTATCGATGTTTCTTTCTATTGTCCTAGACCGTAGTTGGTCTATGTGTCTCTTCCAGTTTCTCCCATCCTCCGTTTCTAATCGGTGTGACTGAGGTCTCGTTATTTGGTTTATTCTGGCTGGTATCCAAAGTGGGTCCCCCATAAAGTTTTTTGCATATACAAGATCCCCTATTGTGAATGTGTGGTATTTACTGGAGGAGTCTGGTGGCTTTTTGGGGTTGTATGTTGGGTATAATCTGTCAAGGCGTGAGCGTAGTTTCCTGCCCAGCAGGAGTTCTTCTGGGCTCTTGTTAATTGACGTGTTCAGTGTTATATGTTGGATGGTTAGCAATTTATTGATTTTGTCTTGAATGTCCCCTGTGTCTATTTTATCTCATGTCTCTTTGGTATACCAGACCACGTGTTCCGCCCGTCTGTTTACAGCTTGGTGAGCAGGCACTGTTAGGGCATGTCATATACCCAGTTCAGCAAGGAATTTTTCAAATGACAGTGCTGTGAACTGCAGCCCGTTATCTGAGACTAACAAGTCCAGTAACCCATGCGTAGCAAATAGTTTTTTTAGTTGTTTGATGATGGCTTCTGTCGTTGTGGACTCATGACAGTGACCTCCAGCCAGTTGGAGTAACAGTCGACAATTATTAAAAATGTATATCCCTTTGTGGATCCAGGAAAATCTATATGGATTCTCAACCAGGGGCTCCTGGGTGTCTCCCATTTGAGGGTAGGTGCAAGAAGGGGGTAGGTCTGGACTTTTGGCATTTTGAGCATGTTCCCACCCATGTCTCAATGTCTTTGTCCATCCCGGGCCATCAGACATAACTCCTGGCCAGGGATTTCATTTTGATGATACCTGGGTGTCCTTCATGTATCATGCATGGTACTTTTTCCTGCATTTTTTTTTTTTTTTTTTGGAATAACAACTCTATCCCCCCACAGTATATATCCCTTCAATATCGATAGCTCCATTTGTCAGTTTTGGAAGGATTTAAATGTCTCGCCATCATCGGTTTCCGGCCACCCTTTCCCTCCCCAGTTAAAAATCTGTGCCAGTTGTCTGTCTCTTTTGGTCTCTTTTGCAATATCTGATGCAGTTATGGGTAGGTTTGGAAAGATCTCTATTTGTAGTGTGGACGTGGTCAGTGCTGGGTCGGTGCTCGTCTTCCAGGTCAGGTAAGGGGGAACGGCTCAGGGCGTCAGCGTGTGAAATGTTCTTCCCTGGCCAGTAGATTAATTGGTAGTTATATGCGGCAAGGAATTCGGACCACCTTGTCATCCGTGGTGACAATATGTTTGGGGTGGCCTTGTTCCCTGCGAGTATCCCCTGGAGTGTTTTGTGGTCAGTAAGAAGTAAGAAAGTCTTATCGTAGAGATATTCATGAAAACGCTTTATTCCGGTGATCTCTGCTAGTGCTTCTCTGTCCAACTGGCTGTAGTTCCTCTCTGCCTTGGACAACGTCCTGGAGTAGAATGTGATTGGTGCTTCTCTCCCATCTGGTAGTGTGTCACTGAGTAAGGCCCCGATGCCGAAAGGCGAGGCATCGCATGTCATTGTCAGTGGTAGGGTTTTGTTGTATTGAATGAGTACCGATTCGGATGTCAGCAGATATTTTACTCCTTGGAACACGGCTTCTTCCTGTCGGCTCCAGGTCCATGTAGCTATCTTATCAAGTAGTCTATGCAGTGGCTCTGCCGTTGTTGCCTTCTGCGGCAAAAAGACATTATAAACATTAATGAGTCCCAGAAATGCTTGTAGTTCTGTTTTGTTTTGTGGTCTGGTGGTTTCTTTTATAGCTTTTATTTTCTTTTCAGTGGGGTGAATTGCATATTTGTCTATTAGATACATCAGGAATTCAACTTTCTTGGAGGCCAGCTGTCATTTTTCTTTTTTTACTTTGAGTCCCACCTCTTTAAGGCTAAGTCACACTGGCCAACAGATGCAAAACGTATGCAAAAAGGACACAGCGGATGAGCAAAATTTTGGGGGTGGCTCCATCCGTTGTTATCCGCTCTCAAAAGTGCCCCAAATTTGCATAAACAGAATGGAAAACAACAGAAAGGAATGGACGGGATAGTACATAGCAAATATGGTAAGTGGATGTTCGTAGGAAGCCTAGCGGATGGAAGCAGATGGAAGAGGATGACACAACCGCAGGGCTTCCAGGGGAGAATTGTGAAGTGGACACATAGCGGAAGGAGCAGATGCTTAGTGGATTACGCAGATGCATCACGGATGCCTATAGGATGCATAGCGGATGCGTAGCGGATGCAAAGCGGATGCAAAGTGGTCACTGCACATGCGGGGAGGATGAATTGCTTCAGCTCCGCGGATATAAAAGGATGCAGCTCGCAAGCAGTCACCTTTCAGAGAAAAGACATGCTGCCAGAGACATCTTGAAAGAACACATGGTTCATCAGTCAGGGAAGAAGAGGAAGCCTATGCCTACTCCTGCCAGGCCTGGCAAGACAAACAGAATCACCATCCCACCCCCTGGTGCTGACTCTGTAGCTGCTGGTGCCTCTGCTGCTGCTGCTACTGCTGGTGCTCCTGGTGTTGCTGCTGCTGGTGCTTCTCCTGCTGGTGCTGCTGGTACTTCTCCTGCTGGTGCAGCTGGTGCTGCTGGTGCTGCTTCTCCTGCTGGTGCTGCTGGTGCTTCTCCTGCTGCTGCTGCTCCTAATGCTGCTGCTGGTGGTGCTGCTGCTGTGGTGGACCAGCCCCAAGGCCCTCTAAGCCCTGCTGCTGAAGGCCCTGAAGCCCCTGCCAGAGGGAGGGAGAGGCAAGGGAAGGAGAAGGGAGAGAGGAAACAGTACTCCATTTCTGAAGACCATGAGGAGGAGGTGCTGGAATGGCTGAGGGAGAACGAGTACTTGTGGAGAAAGGGCCACAGACTCTATTGCGACACCAAGAGGAAGCAGGCAGCATGGAGAGAAAAGGCAGAGAGCCTGGGCTACACTTCAGATGTACTACTGGTATGGTGGAAGCACAAGGACACCTGGTATGGCAAGCTGCACCTGAAGAAATCTGGCCAGGTTGCTGTCAAGCTCACTGACCAGGAGATGTACATCATGGCCAAGTGCAGCTTTCTATAGGTTGAGATCCGCCACCAAGGAGCAGCCCCTCTGCCAACCCTCTCCCTCAGACAGCCCACAGAGAGCCACTCCTCTTCCAGCCAGGAGACAGCTACCTTGTCCAGGCAGGTGTCTTTAGAGGGCCCCACGGCAGAGACACCCCCAACAGCTGCACTCCCCATGCCAGAGGACGTGGAGGATTCCCTGTCTCAAATGGAGCAAGAAGAAGCAGCAGCGAGAGAACAATCCACACGCACCCCCAGCTCGACCTCCACAGAAAGCAGGCAGAGAGGCAGACTGGAGGGCCAGAGCCACACTGTCCTGCTGGAGATCAGGGACACAATCAAGACCAGCACAGATCTTCTCCCTCAGCTGGTCCACAGCAATATACCATCCTTGAACTGCAAGCCCTTCACCACGTATGTGAGCCAGACCCTCATGGACCTGCCCAAGGCCCAGTACCAGGTTATGAAGGAGAAGATCACAGCACTGCTGCACCACCCTCCAGGCCCAGCTGAACCTGCTCTGACTCAATCCAGGACTGCTCCTCCACCCCAGGTGATGTCACAGCCCTTCCATGGCTTTCAAAAGCCCCTCACCTACCAAGGCTACGAGTACCAGGACTTCCCACAGCAGAGGCAGCCCTTCCCAATCCAGGCCCAGGTTCTTCGCACGCCACAGACACCTCACCTGACCCAGCTGCAGACCAGACAGCTCCACTTCACTCCACCTTCCTCCACCCCACAGCTAAGCCCCTCAACAGAAAATCTGTCATCAGTACTGTGCCTGACATCCCAAGTCTTTGAGGAAGGGCCTCTCAACCTCACGGGACTGAGTAAGCTCTCTGAACTTCCTGAACACACCATCCCAAATTGTACTCTCGGGGCCAGGCACCCCAATGGCGCCTCAGACCAGCACTCCAGCCACAGCCACCTCCACAGTACCTGGCCACTTGACAGCTGAGACCATGGACCATGGTAAGGATAGTTGTGGGATGAGTAAGGATAGCTGTGGTATGGGTCAGGATAGCTGTGGGATGGATCAGGATAGCTGTGGGATGGGTAAGGATAGTTGTGGGATGGGTAAGGATAGTTGTGGGGTGGGTATGGATAGCTGTGGGATGGATAAACCTCCAGTGGAAGCATAGTGGGACTGTATGTTCCACCCTCCCAGCTGCCACACATATGGTCCTTTTTTATCAATAACAATTTATTCATTGATCAACACATTTCAAAATAAACAAAGCTCTTTATTAATGCCCTATTCATTGTAAGGCCACTCAACATACATGGCACAATCTCATCAGTGTTATGAGACAGACTCAAGGAAGCATCCATTAAGCATCTACCATCCTGTCTTGCCACTCCATTGCTCCAGCTGGGGAGTTGCACCAGTGTCTCAGGAGGTTGCGCTGCTTCTTCCCTTCACGTGAAGCTCTGTTGGGGCCTTGCACATCCACAGTGTCTATCAGGTTTCATCCTTGCCCCCATTCCCCAGACTCCATGTCCCCATTCCCTTGTTGACGGTCCACAAGCCTGCTCTGCAACACTGGGTAGCGGGTGCACATGAGATTGTGCAGGATGCAGAAAGCTTCCACAATGCTCCTCACAGTCCCTGGGTGATGCTGCATGGTGGTGAGAAGTATCTGGAACCTGTTGGCCAGGATTCCAAAGGCGTTCTCCACCACCCGTCTTGCCCTGGATAGCCTGTAGTTGAAGATCCTCTCTTCACGGGTGAGGTATCTGGAACTGTAGGGCTTTATATACGATATGCATCCGCTTACATCCTTTCTATTTCTGTGCTACTAATGCTGTGTGGACGTTCCATGTACCTTTTGCTTCCTCCCTCTTTCCATTTTCAGCTGCAGTGGATGTGAGTTGAGGGGATGCCCAGAGGATGCCAAGAGGATACAGCAGACGTGTAATGGATGAAAAGGACATAGAATGTTTGTTTTCCATATGTGTCACGGATGTACATCATACGCGGCGGAAAGTTCATCCGCTCAAAAAGTTTTGTGCAGCTCAAAACTTTTTGAGCAGATGAAATAGCAGTAGATGGATGTTTGACAGATAGAGCGTATGATAAACGTATGCAGTGGGTACACAACGGATGCATCGCGTTTTCAAATGGATGGCAAGCGTTTTTGTCTGTTTTACATCCTCTTTGCATCCGTTGGTGCCGTGGGACATGGGCTTTAAATCTTTGTAGGACCTCTTTGAGGCGGCTTTTCCAATTGGTTTTTGTTCTTAGTGGATACCAGCATGTCATCAAAGTAGGACACCACCCTTTTAATTCCCTGTAAAAGATGCTCCATCAAGCTTTGGAACACCCCTGGGGCCACGCTGACTCCAAATATTAACCTGTTGCATATAAATGCTCCCCTGTGAATCACAATGGTTTGCGCCTCCACTGTTTTGGAATCAACGGGCAATTGCTGGTATGCCTGCACTAGGACGAGCTTCGCGAAGATTTTTCCTCCACCCAATTAATGTAACAGATTTTGCACCACTGGAACATGGTATGCGCTTTGTTGTAACACGTGGTTTAGGATGGCCTGATAGTCTCCTCAGATTTGTACAGACCCATCTGGCTTAACTGGTGTCACAATTGGGGTTTCCCACCATGCGTGGTCTATCTGTTCCAGTACCCCTTATGCGATGAGCTTATCCAATTGCTCATCAGTCTTTGGTTTGAGTGAGAATGGGACTCACTGTGCCTTTAGCTGTATTGATGCTATGTTTGGATTCAAATTAAACAAAATAGGGGACCCTCTGTATTTGCCTAGATTCCCGTCAAATACGTCCTGGAAGTCCTTCATCAGGTTCTCCTCCCAGTCTGCCTGGGTGATGCTGTTTATACTGGACACTTTGATACCTTGTGGCACAAACCATTCTAGCCCCAGCAGGCTTGGGCGATCCCTGTCCACTATTGTCAATGGGAGGATTTCTGCATGTTCTTTGAAGGTTATTTGAAAATGGTGGACACCAACTCCGGGGATCCTGTTCCCTGGTAGTCCTTTAAGATCAGTCTTTGATTTTCCAATTGTCTTCTCCGTATGTTGGGTATTCGTCATTTGATGGTGTTCCAGGATACCATAGACAGGTATGACCTGGAGTCTACTTCCATGTTGCACTGTTGGCCTTCAATTTTGACCTGTACGTTTACCTTTTGGGCATCTATTGCGCTCAAATGCCCAATGGTAATGGTTTGGTGAGTCTGTTCCTTTTGGTAGGGTTCACTGGGCCGCTTGTTCCTGCTTTCGCGGCTCCAATGGCTCCCTGCCTGTTTGTCTCTGGTCCTGGGGGTGGTGCTGTCTCATCGCCTAGGGCTGTAGCTCTTTTTATTTCGGCAGACCCTAGCAAGGTGTTCCCATTTCTTGCAGAGCTGGCAAATAGTGTCTAGGAAATGGCACTCAGATCAGAGGTGGTTTCCTCCTCACCTGGCACATTGGAAACCCGGCTTGCATTCTCTCCTTTCCTGTCTGTACTGTTCTGACTGGAATCTATGTATTTCTTCCTCGTCATCGGTCTTGGATAAGGACTCGACATCCTCATGGTGAACGGTAGTGGTGGTCCTTTGATTGCCCTCTGTCTTCCTTTCTTGGTATGGCCTGTTTCTGGCCATGTTTGCTGGGTCAACCCATTCATTTTCTGCATGGTTGCTGCTGACTTCTTCGTGGCCTCAGCTGTGGTGACCTCCACGATGGCCTCGGTGATCATGATGTTTGACCGGGTCAGTAGTTGGCTCTGTAATGTGAGATCCCTCAGTCCCAGGACCACGCGGTCTCTCATGGCTTCGTCCATATTGAGGAAATCACATGCACCGCCAATGTCCCTCAGAGCCGCAACGAATTCCCCAACACTCTCACCTTCTCTCTGGTCTCTTTTATAAAATTTGTGTCTCCTGATAAGGTTGGAGACACCTGATGCATAATGGACTCTCAGTAGTCAGTCCAACTCTGGCAATGCCATCTGCGTGATGTCCTGAGATATGGCTGATGCTTTAGCCATTTTGAACACTGTGGGCCCACAGTGTGTCAGGAACATGGCTCTCTTCCTTTTATCAGTGATTTCTTGCAGGTCATTGCTCTCAAGGAACATGAGGAACCGGTTGATGTACGTTTCCCAGTTCTCTGTCATTGGGTCGAATGGTGCAGGTGCTGAATTGCTGCCGGCCATCTCGTTGGATGGTCAGTCCTCATTCCCATGTGCTCAACTGGTCTCCTTTGTCTCAGAATCCCACCCTCATTGCCAGTGTTTGATCATGGGAAAAGAGACTCGAGACCAGTATGACTTTTCAGCTCTTTATTTAGTTGCTTGAATCTGCTCTGGCTGTGGAGCCACGGCAGCCTCTTTTATAGTGGCTGCTAGTGGCCCACAACCAATGACGGCTCTTTGAATCCCCCGCCGATTCAGCAGGCCAATCACAGGGTGGTAATGCGAACCAATCAGGATCGATTGTTTCTGGACCAATCAGCAAGTAGTATTTCTGGTCCAATCAGAAGAAGGTATTTCAAGTATTTTAATATAGAACAGTTCACCTACATGTTCTTTTTCCCAAGCCACTGAAAATATAGCCCATAATTAAATCACCTTTCACAATATTAAAAAATAACTGCATCCCCACAAACATGTTGTAAAACCAGATTGTAAGAACTGTTATAGTTCAAGACAAAATCTGATCAGGAATTATATTATATGAAAGGAATACCAGATTGAACTAATAGTCAATTCTTGTAATACATCCAAGTATATTCTGCATAGTTTATCTAATCACTAAGTTGTTTTACAAAGAAGCTAGGAAAATTTCACCCCTGTTCAGTTCAAAAAAAGTATAAATCTCTTTGATTGTATCATGGAATAAAAACCAATAGAATTTTGTTGGGGTTTGTATCAGTGCTAGAAAAAATATTTTGGAACAGTACACACTGTATACATAGAAATTAGTTTCTAGACAATGACCAGAAATATGGATAGTATAAATTTATATGGCAGATTCTCATCTGAAGAATCTGGAAGGAAACAAATGTGCATTCAAAAATTTTGTCTGCTAACAAACTACAGATAGTTCAATCGTTCATTTTTCTTATAAAAAGAAAAATCATTGATTTATCTTGTGAATTAATTTTAATAGGCATGAACCAGAATCCTGAATAATCTATTATCAGGAAATTAGATTTAGAGCAGTGTTATGGATCAGAGATGCTTTTCTGCTTTTGGAGAACTAGTTGTGCAATTAATTATTAAAAGAAATATTAGCACTGATTTAATACTGTGTAATGCAGTTTTCCCCACAAAGAAGTGAGAACTCAGGGCAGCCTACTTAAGATGTCCTTGTAATGCCCGCTGGCCATTCAATGCCTGATACTGTGGCAAGAGCATTCCAGAGCAGCATCAGGATTAGTATACATTAGTATACCCCACACATACATGTATATGCATATATGTGTGGGGTGGGTGGGTTATAAACTTTAATATTTGCTGCATGTATATGCATGTATGTGTGGGGTGGGTTATAAACTGCCTGTGTAGAGAAGTAAAATTGCTTCTGCTGGAAAATCAGCAATGATACTATTGCCATTGATAGACAATTTATCACCTGACATTACAGATCTATACACTCTTTGGCCACTTTAAAGTTAAAACGAAAACAACATTGGGCCCTACCTGATTTCAAAAAAGATTTCTTGTGCTCACACTAAGTTGTAGTAATGCATAAAAAAGGGGAATTCATTGTGTAGTATTTCTCTCTGGTGCCTCCAAGATACATAACCATGCATTCCCTTTATCAGTGTGTGTCACTCGTCCCCTGAAACAAAACTATCAAGATTAGAGAGCTGGTTTCTGAAAATTGCAATGTATTCCTTTACCCATTTCTCAGGATTCTCTGAAAGGAGAAGATAAAAGGATAAGGAATTTTTCTATTTCTCATCATGTTTAGAAGATAATACTTTGATGCTGAGACGTAAAATCACCATTAAGTCGAGCTGATCTCCTCCTGATTTATATGAATGCAACAGTGCAATTTTCTTGGCATGGTGCAAAAATGATTTGTCTTTGGCATCTCTCCCTCTCTCTCTCCCACCCTTCCTTCCTCTCTTTCTTTTAATCTTCAGTCTAAGCTAGAACTCTAAATTTATCAACATGCCCACATCCAAATATTAATGGAATTTGATTCTCCTGAGCATTCCAGATTAGATAAAGTCAGCTAAGGGCTGCCCTCCAATCCTTGATTCTAGAAACTTTCACTAAACAGCATACATCCCATACTGACTGGGTTAGGGTTTTATTTCTTTTCAGGTCAAGGTCCCACTGACCGATGGACACAAAACATATGCATGAAGGACACAGTGGACGAGCAAAATTTTGGGGGTGGCTCCATCCATTTTCATCCGCTCCAAAAATGGACAAAAGTGGCGAAAATTTGCGAAAACAGAACGGAAAAGAACGGACTTGGGTAGTATGTAGCAGGGATGTGAAATGGATGTTCATCGCAAACCTAGCGGATGAAAGCGGATTGAAGGGGATGACAGCTCCGAAGGGGTTACGGGGCAGAATTGCAAAGCAGACGCATAGCGGAAAGAGCGGATGCATAGCGGATGAAGTGCATGCATCACGTACGCCTAAAGGAAAGAAAGGGGCTGCTGCGCGGATGTATATCAGATGCAAACTGTTCACTGCGCATGCAGGGGGTATGAATTGCATCCTCAGATATAAAGGGATGCAGCATGCACACAGTCAGCATAAAGCAGAAAGATGTGCTGGCAGATACATCTGGTATGAACAACATGGTGCATCAATCAGGCAAGAAAAGGAAGTCCGTGCCTACTTGTTCAAGCCCTGGCAAGGTGAAGAAGGCCAGAATCAGCATCCCACCCCCTGACACTGACTCTGATGGTAAAGCTGCTGCTGCTGTGGTGTACCAGTCCCGAGGCCCTCAAGCCCCTCAAAGCCCTGCTGCTGAAGGCCCTGATGTTCAAGCCCCTGAAGGCCCTGATGCTCAAGCTCCTGAAGGCCCTGATGCTGAAGCCCATGAAGGCCTTGCTGAAGCCCCTGCCAGATGGAGGAAGAGGCAAGGGAAGAAGAAGGGACAGAGGAAACAGTACACTGTTTCCGAGGAGCATGAGGATGATGTGCTGGAATGGCTGAGAGAGAACGAGTACCTCTGGAGAAAGGGCCACAGAATGTATCGGGACACCAAGAAGAAGCAGGCAGCTTGGAGAGACAAGGCAGAGAGCCTGGGGTACACTGCAGAAGTAATCCTTGGATGGTGGAAGCACATGCACTCCTGGTATGGGAAGCTACACCTCAAGAAATCCTGGCAGGCTGCCCTCAAGCTCATTGATCGGGAGAAGTACGTCATGGCCAAGTGCAGTTTCCTGGCGGGTGAGATCTGCCACCAAGGAGCAGCCCGTCTGAGACCCCTCTCCTTCAGACAGCCCACAGACAGCCAGTCCTCTTCCAGCCAGGAGCCAGCTACCCTGTCCAGACAGGTGTCTTCAGACAGCCCCACAGCAGAGACCCCTCGATAGCTGCACTCCCCATGCTTGGAGGATCCCGTGGAGGATGATGCCTTGCTGTCACAAATGGAGGAACAAGCAGCAGCCACCAGAGGCCAACCCACCCCCACCACCAGCTCCAGAGGACACAGGCAGAGAGACAGACTGGAGGGCCAGGACGACAGTGTGCTGTTGGAGATCAGGGACACAATGAAGACCAGCACAGAACTTCTCTCTCTGCTGGTCAACTTGGACAGAGCATCCTCAGCCCGGAAGCCCTTCATCACCTACGTGAGCCAGACCTTGAGGGATCTGCATGAGGCCGAGTACCAGGTGATGAAGCAGAAGATCACAGGACTTCTGCACAACCCTCAAGGCCCAGCTGAAGCTGGTCGTACCCAGTCCAGGTCTGCTCCTGCACCCCAGATGACGTCACAGCCTTTCCACGGCTTTCAGCAGCCCCTCACCTACCAAGGCTATGACTACCAGGACTTCCCACAGCAGAAGCATAACTTCCCAGTCCAGGCCCAGGTTCATTGGATGCCACAGACGCCACTCCTCACCCAGCTGCAGACCAGACAGCCCCAGTACACTCCTCCCAACCCTTCTTCCACCCCAGAGCCAAGCCCGTCAACGGACAATCTGTCATCAGTATTGGGTCTGACATCTCAAGTCCTTGATGAAGGGCCTCTCAACCTGATGGGACTGAGTCAGCTCTCGGATACCAACCTTAGTGTCCTGAACATACCACCACCTGCTGTACCCTCAAGGCCAAGCACCCCAATGCCGCATCAGACCAGCACTCAAGCCACAGCCACATCCACAGTCACTGCCTTACGCTTCACAGCTGAGACCATGGACATGGCTCAGAGTGACTCAGAATTTTTTCAGAGACTGAGTTGTTTACTTAATAAAGTAATAAAGTTTACTTAATAAACTTAATAAAGTTTACTTAATTAATTTTGTTTACTTAATAAAGTGTTGGTAAAAACTTTGAAAAAATGGTTAAACCTTTGCATGCTTGTGGGATAGATAAGGATAGTTGTGGGATAGATAAACCTCCAGTGCAAGCATAGTGGGACTGTATGGTCCACCATCCCAGCTGCCACACATATGGACCTTTTTTATCAATAACAATTTATTCAGTAATCAACACATTTTAAATTAAACAAAGCTGTTTATTCATGACCTATTCATTGTAGGACCCCACAACATACATTTCATGAGTACATTAGTACATTTCATTATACATTAACAAGTATACAACAACATAGTAATGCAGTGTTGTCATGGCACAATCTCATCAGTGTTATGCAACAGTCTCAAGGAAGCATCCATTCTAATCATCTACCATCCTGTCTTGCCACTCCACTGATCCTTGAGGTCACTTGTGTTGTATATCTGGCCATCTGAAGCTGACCCATTGCCTGAAGCATCAATGTAGATGAACTTGTAGTCAGCATCAACCATGGCAAAGAGGATGATACTGAAGAAGCCCTTGTAGTTGTAATAAGTGGACCCTGAGTTGGCTTGAGCTTTGCAGGCCACGTGCTTCCCATCTATGGCTCCAACGGTGTGGGAAAAGTTCCACCTCTGATACCAATCTTCTGCAAGTTTTCTCCAGCCTTGTTCAGTGGTGGGGCACCTGAGGAGCTCATCCACGTATTCTTCAACGATGGCCTCTACCACTTCTCTGACCAGTTTGCTGATGCTGTTGTGTGGCACCCTCCATGCATACTGCATGTTTCTGTATGTGGTTCCAGAGGCCAGGTGCCGCAGAGTCAGTGCCACCTTCAGTCCAGGGTCCAGGTTGGCACGGAAGTTGGTGCTAGGCTTGGTCAATCTGGGTCTCAGACGCTCTAAAAGTTAGTCAAACATGGCTGGTGGCATCCTCATGAAGTGATGGAATGCACGAGGGTCTTCATTCCTCAGCTCCACCATCAACTGGTCATACAGTCCAAATTCCATTCTTCTCACGATCCATCCTCAGACCCACACAGCTCTTGGATGTCTCCTTCTTCTCCTTCTGTCTAAAACTTGATACAGTCTGAACAGGTTTTGGTTCTGCTGTTGAATGAGTGCAGCTATCATATGGACTCTTTGATCATCCATGGTGGAGAACAATTGATGATGTTGAAGACCAAAACCAAGGGTGATGAGGTCTGTACACCACGGCTGCTCGACTCATACTGAGATCCAGATGATTTTCTTCCCCTTTTTCCAAAATATTGGTTGTCCGCTAGGTGTCCTTCTACATATTCTGTACAAACTCCAGACATCCTAAATATATGAGATACATCCCAGATACAAACGCTTTGTCCGTTTTGAATACTTTATATACGAGATGCATACGCTTAAATCCTTTCTATTTCCGTGCTACTAACAATGTATAGACGTTCCATGCACCTTTTTTTTCCTCCCTCTTTCCATTTTCAGCTGCAGCGGATGTGAGTTGTGAGGATGCCCAGAGGATCCATAGAGGATACAGCAGACGTTTAACGGATGATAACGGACATAGAACATTTGTTGCTCGTATATGTCACGGATTTACATCGTACACGGTGGAAAGTTCATCCGTTCTAAAAGTTTTGTGCAGCTCAAAACTTTTTGTGCGGATGAAATCACAGTGGACGGATGCTCCATGGATAGAGCATATGAAACACATATGCAATGAGTACACAACAGATGCATAGCATTTTCCAATGGATGGCAAGATTTTTTTTATGTTTTACATCCTTTTTGCATATGTAAGTGCAGTGGGACTGGGCACTTAGTAGTATAATCTATTACAAACAATTTTGACACATTTCTGGAATTTAAAAAAGAAACTGGTACGCTCTGTTTAGTTTTATAGTTTCAGTAACAGAGCCATGTGTCTCAAGTAAGGAACTATCAGACTTTGCCCGAATGGCAAGCAAATCGAGAAATGAATGACCAAACTCAACATCTGGAACTCTTGCAGTGACAGCCATTTTGATTCTAAAAGTGACTTTCTGCTGAGCCTAATTGTTACTTAATTGTAATTTCCTGCTAGCTGCTTGGCCTTTCACTTAAGTTATCAGGACCATTACTGTTTTGTTCGGAAAACACACGAGGTAGACCGGGTTCAAACAACAAA